>JASDQU010737893.1:87418-100831 GCA_032191745.1 Picea mariana
TATCTTTGAAAAAAAATTTGCCCCACTTAAGCAATCCATCATATCATCCATCCTTGGAAAAAGGAATCTATATCTGATAGTTATCTTATTAACGGTTCTTGAATCAGTGCACATCCTCCAGCCTTCGTCTTTCTTTGGACTGAGTACTATTGGAACAACACACGGACTCAAGCTTTCCCTAACCAAACCTTTGTCCAACAACTCCTGGACCTGTCTTTTAACCTCCTCATTCTCCTGCGGCATCAATATATACGTGGCTTTGTTTGGCAAACTAGCTCCTGGTATGAGGTCTATATGATGACTCACACTCCTCATCGGTGGCAATGAATGAGGTAATTCGTTCACCACAATATCAGCGAACTCTTCCAGCAGTTCCTGAACTTCTTCTGGAAAATCATCCACTCTTGTGCTAGTTAGAACAATTCTCAGTTTTTTGACCACAAAGAATTGTGGATCCTCCTTCTTCTTAACTTCTGTAAGAAGTTCCTTCCCACTCATGAGAAGTGCTCTGTTTCTTACTTCCGGTTTCACCTCTTTATCTTCAATTGGACACAACATATGAGTTCTCCCATTCCTTTCCAGGGTATATGTATTCATCCTCCCATCATGAATTACATTTCTATCATATTGCCATGGTCTACCCAACAATAAATGACAGACATCCATAGGAATAACATCACATAAAATTTTATCATTATATCCTCCTATCTTAATGTCAACTAAGCACTGTTTAGTGACATTTACCTGATGTCCCTTCTGTAGCCATGAAACTTTGTATGGGCTTGGATGATCAGTTGTCTCTAGCTCCATCTTTTCTACCATCTCGGTTGAAACGAGATTATCTGTGCTTCCACTGTCCACGATGACCTTGCACACTCTATCCTTGGTCTTGAAAGCAGTCCTAAAAAGACTGTTCCTCTGTGCTGAATTCTCCATCTCCTTCTCCAGCGTCAAAAGGACCTTATGCATCGCAAGCGATCTTCCGCCTTTAGCGTATTCTGTCTCAACATCTCGCCTCTGTGCCTCGACGATGTGAGTCTCTCTAATTTCTTTCTTTTTCTCTGGACACTCAAATGACCTGTGCCCATTCTTTCCACACGTGAAGCATGTAATCACTCCACCTCTTCCTCTTCCTCTACCTCTGGTACGAGGAAACCTATCATTATCAGCGTATCCTCCTCTTTGCTCAATTTTTTGTCCTCGTTGATCAACATATGGTATTCTCTGTGAGGTTCCACCTCTTTCAACCTTTCCCTAAGGTTTCTTCCACTCCTCCTTGGGCTTCTGGTATTTATCTTGGGAAACTGCTTTGCCTCTGGGCTGAATTATGCCTCGGCCTCTCTGACTTTGTTTACGGCTCAGCTTCTCCTCAGCTTTCAGAGCTAATTGGTAAGCATCCTCCACCGTTCAGATGGTTGCCATATTTAATTCATCCTGAATTTCATACCTCAAACCATTCATATACCTGGACACCTTTTCATCATTGCTTTCGCGATGACCTGCCCCGATATTTAACCTGTAAAATTCCTCAGTATACTCCTTCACTGTCATCAGCTTCTGTCTCAGGTTCTGCATCCTCCTAAACAGAGAAATTTGATAGTCTTTAGGAATGAATTTTGCCTTCATCTTTGCAATCATCCTGTCCCAGGTCTTAATCTTCTGCTTGCCTTGGCAACGCCTGTCAGCTTGCAGTTCATCCCACCACAAGGCTGCATGTCCTTTTAATCTTGTGACGGCATGTCTGACCTTCTTATCATCTTCGATATCTTCATAATCGAAGTANTAGGAATGAATTTTGCCTTCATCTTTGCAATCATCCTGTCCCAGGTCTTAATCTTCTGCTTGCCTTGGCAACGCCTGTCAGCTTGCAGTTCATCCCACCACAAGGCTGCATGTCCTTTTAATATTGTGACGGCATGTCTGACCTTCTTATCATCTTCGATATCTTCATAATTGAAGTAAGTGTCAAGAGCTCTAATCCAATCTAACAGCTCTTCTGCATCCAGACTCCCTTCATAAGCTGGAATGTCCATCTTTGTTCTCGAACTCATCCGAACGATAGCCTTAATTAAATTCTCATTGGCTGCATATTCTGTTGGAATTGCTTCTTCTTCACGTCCAGCATCACCTTCATCCTTGGATTCACTGATATCTCTCGCATCAATGTTTCTCCTTGTGATATCTCCATGTCCTCCATTCTGGCACGAAGATTTCACACTTCTCTCTCCATATCTGGATTCTGCACTTGCCTACCTCTTTCTCTGGACATTTCCCTTTCCTCCTCTGGATCGGGTGATTGTCTACCTCTTCTCCTTGGCGGCATGGTGAATTCTCCTTTTCCTCTACTACAGAAAGCAAAGAAACTTTTCTATGCTCTGATACCACTTGACGTGTGTATCATAGTGCTCTCTTATCTCCTCCTACCTCTCTTGCTTGAAATATACAGACAAGTAATAAGCTCTGATACCACTTGACGCAGGGGCGCGCCTCCCAGGCAGGTTCGTTCTCACAGGACCTTCTTCTTCTCAACCCAAAGAACTCGAAGGTTCTTCTATTTCCCTATCGGGAAATCTGCACTCACAGTAATCTTCCTCCGAGGTCTCCCCTTTACTACCGGGATATCAGCTAAATCTCGCTATCTCACGAGTTCGTGACTCAAGGCCTCCAAAATTTCCTTTCAAATCTTGCGATACCCAATCTGGCGATACGGGTATAGCTCCTTCCTCATGCAACCGTGGGCTAAGCTTAATGATAGCGCCTCTCACAACCTTGCAACCTTGTGAGTTTGTGAGCTGAACTCTTGTGCCTCCTGTTGCGATCCTCTGAGATGCAATCGGTCAACTCCGAGTTGATTCCTCCCTCACTGGATTTCACTACTCGCAACCTCGCAACCTCGCAGGTTGAACCGTCGGGCTTTCCCCCTCTTATTTCGCGAGTCCCCGAGGTGCGAGAATTCAATGGAATACTGACTCTATCTCTAGCCAACGTGTGTCCACCCGTCGGATGCGCAGTCCCACCTTATGTTCTACCATGCATCCACACAAACCTCGGCTCCTTGGCACTTCGCGACTCGGTGCCCACACGAATCTCGACTCCTCGACACTTCGCGACTTGCGAATCCTTTGTGCCACCTGTACTCCACTTGCCGACTCCGCTATGGCCCACACTGCTCTCCAGCTATCGGGATATCGCCTTCTCGCAACCTCGCGATTCCTGCGCCCAAATTCTTGGAACTTTTCTTGCGAGGTCCCGAGACACGATCCCTCGTGTAGACCTAATGGTCCTTCTGTGATCTGGATCCAACGGCTGTCCTTCTCTCGCTACCTCGCGGACTCGCGACTTGGAGTACCCAATGTTTGGGCTCTCAACCTGCGAACTCCCGAGTTCACTAGATCTCATGATCTCTCGCCACCTGTCCTCCTCTGATGGATGGCTACAATCTTCTTGCCACTTCACCACTTCGCGTCCTCACGCCTCGCGACTTTGAATACCCAATAGTTGGGCTTTCACCCTACGAACTCCCGAGTTCGTGAGATTTCTTGATATCTTGCCACCTGTCCCCTCAGATGGACGGTTCTTATCCTTCTCACCACTTCGCCACTCGCAAAGCTAAAGGACTTCTCTTTCGGTCCTCCAATGTCCGAGTCTGCGAGATGAGAATCTCCTTACACGCGTCCTCCTCAACGAACGGCTCTGATCTTGTAGGGATATCATGTCTCACGATATCGCTGCTCTTGCTCCACAACTTTGAGGCTTCAACTCCCGAGTCCCTGATACACGATACCACGTGTAGATCCTACGACTCTTGTGACTTGGAATCGATGGCTTTGCCTCTCCTGAGCTTGGACCTCTTCGAAATCTTCTCTCCATAACCTCCTGGCACCTTTACAAGATCTAACGATCCTCAAAACTTCACGAAATCTCTTCAGAAGATTTCGACTGTCCGTTCTTCCTTGGTTAATCCACGAAATGAAAAAAAGTATCTCTCCACGATATTCCTTTGCCTTTTCGTCAACCTGCGACATTTCTTCCTGACTTCACGTCACACTGATCTACACTGATCTTCAGCGACTCAGAGGCCTATGCTTCTTGAGCTTTGCTAAATTACTTCAACCTCAACGAGGTTCTTTACACGTACTCCTTGCGGCAAGCCTACGAACACTTCAACTGTTCAAGCTTCTTTGACTTTGCGTATGCTCGTAGCAACAGTCCTTCCACACTTCTGCTCAGTTTCACAACTGAGACTTTCTCCCTTATCCCGCGCACTCCTTGCATGGCTTCAACAACCCACTTTCACTTCTGAGTGTTTTGAGAACAAGAGTTTAACTCCCGAGCCTTCTGTCAATGCACTCCTTGCGGACGACTTCAACTGCACTCCTTGCAGGAATCCTTGCTCAAAGGAGAAACAATTGTAACTCACCTCACTTCCTCTTAGATTTCAATCTCGATACATGAAATCATACACACAACATAATAACGAATGCATAACAGGAAGTAATATTCATAAGCAGAGCATTCAACACACATACACAGAGAATAACACAACAGCCATGAATCTGAATCAACTTCTTCTATTAATTCAAGATCTGTACATGGGTGTTCTTCTACAACTCTCTGCTATTCTCCTATGCTCTAGACTCTTCTTACTCATGTTGCTAATGTTACAATGATACAAATGAGGGTGTCTATATCCAGTTTTCCCTCTTCCTTCTAAGAATTCAATTCTATCTACCTGCAACTACTACTATAAATGCCTCTGTCTTTCTCAGACAAGAGTGTATGGCTCGAGGTCTGATTACATCTTTACCAAGGCACCTAATTAAATGATCTCATTTATGTTTGCGCATCAACTTCAAGGGAAAATTTAAAAATTAAAAAACTTGCGCTGGACGTCTTCTAGCTGGCTTCTTCTTCCACGTTGGTTTTGTTTGTCGTGAGGGATGCTCCTGCATCAATTAGGAGCTCTAGAACCCTGTGGTTCTAAGGTTATCAAGTTTGACGTCACAGATGTGAAGCCTCACTTTCCTTACCATGTGGCCTTTCAAATCCATGTGGATTACTCAAAGTATACCATCAAATGTATTGTTATTGATGAAGGCGGTGCAATGCGTGTGATGTCCCTAACCTGTTGGAAAGCCATTGGCTCTCCAACACTCTCTCAATATACAACTATGTTGATTGCATTTGATGGTCGTTCTTTTTGTCCCCACGATATTCTTCCTACCTTTCTGGTCCTGTTAGGTGGGAAGATAGTAGAGGTGGATGTCAAGGTGGTTGATGTTCCCCTTGACTATAAATTATTACTAGGGCGTAACTGGAATTATGCTATGACTACAGTCATATCGTCCATTTTTCGTACTTTATGTTTTCCTAATTATGGGAAAATCATGGCGATCTATCAATTGTCCTTTGTGCACGCTAGACCCAATGCATCAGTTGGACCTTCGATCCCCGTGATCGAAAATTCTTGGACAACAACTGAAGATATTGGTGTTAGAATGTATTCCTCCCTTATGTGTACCTTTGATTTCAAGGCACCAATTTATCACATCTATGTCATGTCCAATATGTCTGCTTCATCAATGAGGTCTGTTCCTTTTTTCACTTTGTATTTTAATGATCCTTGGACCCTACCTTCCTCGACCTTGTCTTGCGAATATCAGTGACATATTGGAATGAAAATGCCACTATCAATGGAAGAGATAACGTATTTGGTTGTTCTCGACTCTACTGCTGACCCAGATCCTATCTCTTTGCAGATAAATGAGGAGGATCATGTTCTCCAGACCATATGGACAATTCATCATCTTGCTCACATGATTGCCTCGATGATACTTTACCTTCAGATGAAGCAATCATAGAGGCCATGAATGGCTCGGATAGGCCATTGGATGATATGCACCATCACTCTTACTTCCTCCCAGAGCTTGTTAGGATCGAACAAGATGATTTTAGATATGCCTTGAGTGAGGTAGTCGGTCACGCAGTAGTTCCACTAGATACACATGACATTTATGCTGAAGGAAACATGGAGATTATTTATCCTACCACCACTATCAACATCTCCAGCATTCCTGGTAAAGTTGAAAATGTATATATTGGTGCAGATTGTTCACCTGAATAAATTCAAATCTACATCGAGATCTTCAAATAATTGTGTGATGTATTTGCTTGGTCATATGAAGAGATGCTAGGAATCAACCCTAGCATTGTCGAACATGATATTAAAACCTACCCGGATGCTAAACCTATTCAACAACGACTTAAAGTTTTTAATCCTAGGAAGGCCCTTGCTATTAAGGAAGAGGTGGCGAAACGGCATATTGTAGGTTTTATCTACCTGGTTCCCTTGACTGAATGGGTATCTAATATTGTTCCCGTAAATAAGAAGCAAGGAACCATCCGTGTGTGTATGGATTTTCGAGATCTGAATAAGGCTTGACCTAAAGACAACTTCTCGACACCTTTCATTGATCAGATTCTTGATGAGTGTGCGAGAAGCGATGTTTTTTCTTTTATGGACATATTTTCAGGATATAACCAAATTTAGATTAAACCCTAGTATCAACATAAGATGAAATTTATTTGTCCTTGGGGTACTTTTGCATACCAGAAAATGCCTTTCGGCCTTAAAAATGTTGAAGCAGCCTTCCAATGAGCCATGACCTTCCCTTTTCATGATCTCAAGCATATAGTCGAAGCCTACCCCGATGATCTTACTACTCACTATCGTAAGAGAGTGGATCACTCTACCCACCTTCAACTAGTTTTTGAGAGATGTTGATATTATCACATCCATTTGAACCCTCATAAGTGCATCTTTTGCATTAGGTCAGGTCATCTTTTAGGATTATTAGTCTCTGAGAATGGGATCATGGTGGATCCTTTAAAGGTTGAGGCAACACTTCTATTTCCTCCCCCACACAACATTCACCAGCTTCAAGGTTTATAGGGGAAAGCTAACTTCTTACATTGGTTTATAGTAAACTATGTCAATATTACTAAGGCTTTCATCTATCTCTTGAATAAGGACACTTCGTTCATATGCGATGAGCAAGATCATGAATCCTTTGATTCCCTTAAGAAATCCTTGGTATCGACACCTCTGCTGAAGCCTCTGGACTATAGTAGATATTACTTGCTTTACATCGTCACGTCCGAAGGGGCGGTTATTATGGTTTTAGTTCAGGAATATGATGAGCTCCATGATCACATTCTCTACTACCTTATTTGAAACTGAGTCGACCTTGAACTCAAGTACTCTCATGTTGAGAAGCTAGCCTTGGCTACCATACACGCGGTTCAAAGATTAAAACACTATATATTTCTTTGGAAAACTACCATAGTTGTTGATGTCAACCCATTTCAATACATCCTTACTAGGCGTATCATAGGGGTAAAATATGATAAATGTATTTTCATATTTCATGAATTTGATCTTGATTTTGCTTCGTAAAAATGCAATAAATCGCTAGTTTTTGTTGAGTTAATATCAGACGTCCCTCAGTTATATGAGGACATTATTCATGTCAATTCATTTACATATGAACACATTTTCTTTGTCTCATCTTCATACCCATGGTATGGAGACATTTTGATCTATCTTCAAACCTTGAAGTTCTCTCGACATCTTTCGAGAGACGATTGACGATGCATACAATATCAAGCTAAAACCTACCTTATCATCAACAACACTTTGTATCATCGAGGCGTAGATAATATATTGTGTCATTGCTTGAATCACAAGGAGGATGAGTATGCTCTTAATGACTGTCACAGTGGGGCTTGTGGTGGTCTTCTATCTAGGCTTGCGGCAACCCAAAATATATTGCGAGCCGGTTATTTTTGGCCATCTATTTTTAAAGATTGTGTTGAAGCAGTTGAGAAGTGTCACCCCTACTAGGTGTTTACTTAGAATATGTGCTCACATCCAACCCCTCTTCACCTTATCATCACCATGGATCCCTTCACCAAGTGGGGGGTGGATTTTTTGGATTGCAACCCAACTTCGATTGGGGGGCATCAAAATATTATCGTGGTCGTAGAATACTTTAATAAGTGGGTCGAGGCCATGCATTCAATTAAATATCATGGTAAGACTACACCATTTTTCTTGTTCAATCAAATTATAGCCTTGCTCAGAATCCCAAGTGAGATTGTCACTAATAATGGCAGTCACTTTCAGAACAAAATGATGAAAGAATTAGCATCGAAACTGGAGTTTAAACATGATCATTCTTCCCCTTACTATCCCCATTAAAATGGACAATTAGAGGGTGTGAACAAGTCTCTGAAGACCATTTTGCAGAAAACAGTCAGCCAGAGCAAGTCTGACTTGCATCTTGTGCCTTACCCTGCGCTTTGGGCATACCGAACCTTAGTTAAGAATTCCACTAGTTTTTCTCCTTTTCAATTAGTACACTGTGTGGAGTCAATTCTTCTTATTGAATGTGAAATCCCTTCTCTTAGACTAGAATTTAAGCTCCTACCTGAAACTTCTAATCTCGAAGAACACCTCGTACACCTAGAGAGTCTAGATGAGTAGCGTTGAGATGCCTCTATGGCTATCAAAATGAATAAATGACATGTCAATTTCCAGTATGATAAGTCTGTTTTTCCCCGACAGTACGCTGAGGGTGACTTAGTCCTCTTATATGAACAAGCCAAAGAACCATTGGGGGCAGGAAAGTTCAACCCCATGTGGCACGGTCCTTATATCGTGTGATGTGTCTTAGAAAAAAGAGCCTATGAATTAGAAGATTACGAAGGGAATATGTTGGATGAGCCCAGAAATGGGATCTAATTGAAAAGATATTACATTTGAGCCCCAAGCTTGGGCGTAACTCTTTGTATACTAGTGTATATTAGCATATATATATTTTCCCTTTTTTCATCGTCTTGCTTATCGAGTTTTCCCTTTGTTGACAGATGTCAATGGAGTCTTTTTTTTACTTAGGATTCACAGATGGTGCCAGTCGTCATACACAAAACTTGGCTTCTGTCTCTTGGGTTTTTTACTCACCCAAGGTTCAACTGGTGTCTTCAAGGGGCATTTTTCTAGGTCCATCAACGAATAATGTGGCTGAATATAACGTTGTTATAGAGATTTTACGTGACACCATTTCACATGGTAATCGTTCTTTATAAGTTCACCTGGAATCCCCGTTAGTAGTATGTCAGTTGAATGGAAATTACCATGTGTGAGACCCTAATATACTCTAACGATTCCTACGGGTACAACTTTTGGAAGGACATTTTGATTTTATTACTTATAATCACATACCTAGAAGTTCTAATTATGTATCTGATGCATATGATAATTATGTTTTATATTGKCATTTGTCACATAACTAAATTAAATAAAACACATTCACTAATGTACACATTGTAATATAAGTAAATCCAACGACCAATGTTTTTTATATTTCATTTCTCCAAAAAATATGGTGTCATAGTACAAAATTGGGTCTCACACCCTCAAAATAAATATATAGTCGATCGATAMAATAACCATGACATCTATGCCTGTTGCGCAATATGTGTGTCATGATAACATACTATGACATTTTTGATACGCCAGAAGAGTCTCACCCATGCATGGGGCACACCCACCACCTGTCACTGCATCACCTTTGGTAGATCCTCTACCTATACCATGGGAATATTGTGCATCAAATGAGACAGGTTACCTTGCACATTTTTAAGCAGTTTCTCTGCATCTCCTCCTATTGTCTCATCCTCTGGTTCCTATATTGGTGTCGTGGGAATCCATCTGATAGTCATGGACCTACGTCTGCACAAAAAAGATTTTTTTTTAAATACTTGATACCATCCAAAAACATTTTAGTTTTTTTATTCTCTTTAAAAAACACAAATAAATGAAATATATTTGAATTTTGTTTCATACCTATGTCTCTGTAGGAAAAACCTGGTGGAAATGGCATGTCTGGGTCTCCTCTAAAGTTGATCCCTCCATAAGGGTAGTCCTCCAGGGTTATCACATGTATGTACCACCAGAAGAAGAACTCATCATTGCAGGGGGTTGGTACCCTACCACCTCCAAACCACCTCATCACCTCGATCCACCGTGACATGGTTGGATCAAGGGGTCTATATGGAGTGATCTCGACTTTAGGGCTCAATTCTAGAACCTGATCAAAGAAAAAACTACATAGGATAGATGCGAACCTGAAGTTCCTCTTCCTACCCTGTTTGAAATTTGTCAATTGGCTCTTCATGGTAGCCAATAGTGAGGTGCACAAATCATATATTTTGGGTCATAAGCACTCCATGTAGTACACCATCAGTGGCCTTGACTTCAATTGAAACTAGGTTTACCCCATGATGTGTTTCAGAAAGAGAACGACGATCTTTAAACTCAAGTTGTTGATCTCCCTAATAGGGATTTGGCTCCCTACCTTTTATGTGCCTGCAACACAGTGAGTGGAGATGTAGTCCTATATGTTCATGCCACTCCCAGCTCCCCTAGATTTGAGGTTTACCACCTCACCCTGACGCGACAACCCTGTAAGAAAATAGATATCCTCGACTTCAATTCTCAATGGTTTTCCATTGAGGTTGAAGGCCTTTGTATTCATATCCCTAAAGTTCACCAGCATTTGGAGAAGCCTCACTTGATCCCTCATCCCTTTGACAACCCAAAAATTATAAAGCCCACATATTTTTAATTCTAATTGGGCCCCTCGATCTCTTTCCACTGTAGCATCAACTTCCTCATGCTCCCTTTATCTGCATTCAAGTATGATCCTGTAAGAAAAACCAATTTTTGAGTTAAATTCCTTTAAAAAATACCAAGTTACAGACTTGTACACGAGTTGTAGTTTACATAGTCGCATATAGGGTTGAATATGCACAGTATGTTTTGATAATAATTGCATATAGGGATGCATATATGATACCCGATGATCTACATCCCGTGTACACCCTAATTCCTAATTTGTGCATTAAAAAAATAAAAAAGTGAGACCTAATTTCAAATTCCAATCCACTAGAAATGAACATAAGGGAAAGAGTACTTACTTGGTCCAAATGATTTTCAATTTCGTGGCTCATAGGTCCCACAATAGACACTTGAAGGTCGTGGGAAATTTGGTCCAAAATGCACTCTTTGGGTAAAAATGTGAAATGGTATGGTAATATTGGTTATTTTTACTATTTATAGAAACAATTTACCCACTTTACATTGTTTTTGATAATATTTTGGCCTAGTGGACTAATAGTGTAGTGGAAGGAGTTCGTTTTGGTGGTTTTCTCCAAGGATTCTTACAGCTTATAGTGTCATTTAGCCCATTCGTTCCTTTGGCAGGTATTTTCTTTTATCGAGCATATAGGATAGGTCATCACTCCATTTTGCACACTTGCATTATCCTCTGACTGCAATTCATATGCCTTAGGTACGAACCTATTTTTTAGCGACACAAAACCTCCTTACTGCTACTAGAAGTGTCGTTAGTGAATGGTAGAGGCTTACCAAACATGGGTTCCCTAGTTAGAACCTTTATGCCATTTGGTGCCCATGCAAAGATTATTCCATACATATCGAGAGTCATTTATAGTTCCAATATGAATTTTTATTCGAGACTCATATTCTTACTCATAATCATGCTGACCTATACCTATGGGACTCCCACGAGTCTTGTTTAAGCTCTTTTCTGAGTCTCTCAAAAAGTGAAAAGATTGGCGAGTGAACTTGTCTCTTTCACACTCGTAAATTGGATTTGAAAGGACATATATGTGGTGTAAGTTTAACCCTTTTTTGGACCAAGTAGACTAATTTTGAAAAAGGAACACTCTAGTCACTAGTGTCTAGAAGAGTTCTCCTAGGTATTGTTTTATACTTTTTCGGGCCTAGGGGACTAAATTTACGAAAAAGGACATTCTTTGGAGTTAAGTTGTAATTGCATCTCATTCTCTTTCTTGCAGTATTGAGCCTATTTTCAGTTCCCTCTTTCACATTATAAGCCTATTATCTCAGCAGTTTGCATCATCATCCAAGTAGAGCCTTGTTTATATCCTTTGTAGCTTGACACCTTGTACCCTACGAGGAAACATTCCCCTGAGTGTCCATATATTGCATGCAACCCCTTGCATTGAGCATAGGTATGTTCCACTGTTGGAGCTAGTTGATTACTCACGATACTTGTTTCTTCCTCTATATCATAGCATTCATTTGTCTATGAAAAAACAAAAAAATACGAGCGAGAAAAGAATATTATCTCATGTTCGCAGCAGTCATATCACCTTTGAATAGAGCATAAAATTTTGAGACCACTTGTTACCCGAAGTTTTGGTTTAGAATGACCTTAGGAAGCTTATCTCGTTACTTAGAGTTTACTCCTCTTACTGGTTACTCTTCTAGTCCCTATGGAGAGTTTGATTGGTGCCTCCTGCATCACAAAGTTTCATCATTTATTCTATGCTTCCAGAGTCCTCCATATATCTCATGATCTTGTTCAATCGATGTCTATATGCCCGTGTCGTCCATTTCCCATAAATATTGACTCTACATGTCGGCCATACCCTTAGTGTATCTCAAAGTTACATGAAGCTTTAGTCCTAYCGTGCACCCTGGTCCTACTTTCCTTATGGGTAGGTAACCTTGAACCCAACAGTCGACATCTCCTCATTGGTCACTAATTGGGGGGTTTCCCTTGTATTCGATGGAAATAAATTGATTCACACATTGGGATTCGTGMAGTGTCCTAGATKTCATTAGAATTATTGGTGGTATCCTCACCTTTGTCGACAATTTTCCTTATTGGCTACTATTCAGAGGGTCTTTTTCATGCACTTCTTGCATCGGGTGCATGTGAAAGATGCACAGGGTCGTTGGTTCATGAACGTGTTCTTCATCCAAGTTCCTCCAAATCATCAAACTACTTCTTTGTACCTTGTGCTTTCCAATGAGAGATGCCTTAATGCTCTCCTTTCAATGAGTCTCCTTCCATCGAATTCATCTCATCTATTCTGGAAATGAGGCCTAGAGTCCTATGATTACCTAGACACTTGCAGTCATCAGTGGAAGGTTCTCTCACCATGTAAGGTAGCTAGAGAGGTAGTGGTCAGTAGGAGGAAGCCCCCTCGAAGAGGCAAGTGAACAAGAGAGGATCCCTTCCATAATAGGATCCATTGTATGGTGTTGCCCTACCTCAAGGGTTTGATGGTAATAAAGGAGATTTTGCATATTGTTTTTCTATATCTATTGTGGTGATTGTGTATTCAGGTATTTGGATCTTAACAAGTGGTATCAGAGCACTTTTCTTGAGCAGACATTGTGGGCAAATATTTTTTATTTTTGCAGATTTTTTTTTTGGAGAAGAAAAAAGAGGGCCGCGAAATTATTGAAGTTTTCGGTATATTTCTGTGTGAAATTTGTAGAAAAGGGTTGTAGAT
>JASDQU010737894.1:0-32439 GCA_032191745.1 Picea mariana
ATAGTTGCGGGGTTATTCTTTGGTCTGAATAATGTTGTAGTGCTAAAATCCCCAAATTCTGAACCATAGAGTATTTACTTAGCAGCCCGAACACAGATGCACGCAAATAGATCTCGCTGGTTTAATTTGTTTATGTTGTTGTTTATGTTCCCCAAGGGTTAGGTATTCAAGGGTTCTACAGACAAGGGTTTGCCCTATGCTATAGCTTTCTAATATAAATGCGGGGTCCAATAGTAGTACTCGGCCCAATATCTCAGGGCACTAACTAAGGAGGATAGACTGTACCCTTAGTCGTACTACCCGACTACCCAGGTACTAGAGAGTATCTTCCTGAGTTCTATTCTCGGTGACACTATAGCAGTCTGGCGGCCAATAGGTTTATCTAAAGAGGGCTTCAAGAAATCTAGTCCGATCCGTACACAGGTGCTGTCTGATGCGCTACCACTCGAAGGGGTACCAATAGGGGTTACAAGGGTGGCCAACATATGTGCGCTTAAGAACCACTTGTATTTCCTTCGTGTATGAATCCCTCAACCACGGGTTTATGCGCGTAACGACAGATATTTGTGGCTTAAAGATGCTGGAATACGTCTCTACCCTGAAAAAAAAAAACCCCACAATTTCTGCCAAGGAAAGTGCTCTGATACCACTTGCAAGATACCAGATATAATATGCAGAATAGAAATAAAATGCTAGAAATGGAAGAATAACAGTAAAATATCCAACATAATCTTCACAATACACAGAAATGATATACGAAATAGAAATAGAGAAAGCACTTTGATTCAGAAAGCAATGTTCACAGGCCTCTTCGAGGGGGAAACCTCTAGTTGAGCAGAGCTCTGTTACAATAATCTCCAAGCTAGGGTTCTCATACCCTCGCCCCTTATTTATACTAAATATGTCTATTAAGAGAAGCATCGAGAGAAAGATCCTTCTAGAAGCGGAAGCTTCTATTAGGTCTTCTTACATCCGCCTTATTCTATTTTATTGAAAGGCCTTATTAATATTGACCTTTATTACATCCGAATACATTGATCTAACTATGTGTAGGTTAGGACCTTAACACATAAGCAAGGAGCTTAAGGGATATTCAAAGAAGGGGTTATCGGACTAATCGGTAGGTGCGGACACTAATTGATCTCCCTAGATCCACCTAGATCTAGAACAAAACACCCCAAAACATGACGCTTTCCTTAAGTTTTAGATATTGAATTTACTAACCAAAGAGGGATGGATGACATATCGTTTAAATGTCGCTTCCTCTCTCCATCGCCATCCTAGCTCCAATCCAACGCTCATACAATGATGATCTTGCAAAAGAACGCAACCAACGAAAGTGATAGAAATAACATAAACTCAATATAAACCTATTTATGTGATGAAGGAATCATACAACAAAACACAACAAGCTTTATAGGAAAGAATCATATTACTGAATCATATTAAATGTGAAAGAGAGATTACAACCATGGCCTTGATGTCGTAAGGTCCCTTCCAACTATCCTTCGTTCTCCACACACTTTCACTCCAAGAATTCTGAGAGCATAGATCTGATACTACTCACAATCTATCTTGACAAAGCAAATCTCAAAGCCACTCTAACCAAGCTAATAATACCAAGCCAACCAAAGATAACTTTCTCCATGAGAGCTCCTCTCCTTTTATAAGTTGAAGAGGATAAGGTGAGGAGGTTAGGATGATCCCACTAAATCATGAAAGCGAGTAAGATCCAAACCATTCGGATGCCACCTCACCATGGAAGTTTCTCCTTCTAGAAGATTTGAGAAAATGCTTGTTTTTCCCATGTGTAATCATTCTCGCACCCTGCCTATAGAGCAACCTGTGAACCTCTCGCAACCCAACTATGGTGCAACCTGTGAGGATCAGGCATTCTCACACCCTGCCTATATAGAAACCTGCGAACATCCTTTTTTATAAGGTTTTTACATAGGAAAATGTAACTTCTTTTCTCATAAAAAGTTCTTCTTCCTTCTCTCTTCAGGAACTTAGGCCACTGACCCCTCTGAAGGCAACAAATAGGTTTACATCATTAACAGACATAGGGATGATGAAAATAATGTGTAACAAAGAGCCCCCCAAAGTACGAAGTTAGAATAGAGTGATAGCTGAAATACTTTGTTGAGTGTGTGTAGGGAACAAGGAATAGTCGGTCGGAAACCTGCCAACAAACAAGGAAATACAGTACAATAATATATCATCACTGAGGTAGGAATTCCCATACTCAGAATACAAATGACTCAAAGCAAATGCCGACATACGAAGATCCATGTCAAATAAGATAGGTCATGGCCACCAAACATACACTATGGATCCATGCCATTATGACTCAAATCTGAACATAGCCACCAAAAATACACTGTGGATCTATGTGTTAAATACTCAGATTTTAACATAGCTACGAGACATACAATGTGAATCTATGCAACAGTACAAATTGAATATACTCCAACGCAACCTGAATCTGTCAGAAAAGATCCAGGGTCTTCATCTCCACCACTCTATAGTACGAATCTAACCATGTGAATACATGTGTCGAAGTCGAACATGGTAGAAATCACTTGATTACCGGTCATTAGTGTATACCGTTAACAAGCACGAGATAAGTCACCATTAATGTCAATGACTCCCAAGGTACACTAGTACAATCCAAGGAATGTGAATTAATGAGCTGAAGTCGAACACTCGATGGAATCTCCCAATCAGGGGTCAATAATGAAAACACTCTGTCGAAAGCGAGGAAAACTACCATTGAGGCATACAAGTTCCAAGGTACCAATTAGTTTCTAAGTCTAATTCCTGGATAATGAGTTGAAGTCAACAGGAAAATAATCGTCACAGGAGGGCCTTAATGTATGCCACATCAATGACATGAAACAAGTAACAAGATTTGATGTAGGTCAGAGTAACAAGTGATTCAGGACTGACTCAGGGATGGCCGACGCAATAGAAGTCTTAAGGACTGTAGAAATGGCCGACGCAATAGAAGACTTTTCAGATTGGACATCCTTTTGAACATATTGACGACACGACCACTGTCTTGGAAAATGATGACTCAACAACAGGGATCACAGACCAATTTGTAATCTTATAAAGGAATATGACCAAGAGACGAGCGGATTTTCTAACCTAGACACAAGGCGAGTGAAAGGGTGTCATGTTCAAAAGTGACTCTTCCATAGAATACAGGTTTAGATACATTTCTTTCCAAAATTTTCCCCCACCATTTCTGGCGAGTACCTCTTTATTTTTACACAAGCTTGAGGAGGATAACATATGCTTGTCGATATAATCTCATCCTTCGGATGAGTCCTTCGAATTATGTTTAATGAACCCTAGGAAGGAGTGGTTCAGTCCCATATGGGCCTTTTGATGTTTATTTAACGAGTCCAAAGAAAGAAAACTCATGGGTTTTTCATGTTTAGAGAGTCTGAAAAACACTTAAAGAGAACTCTCTCAGTTACTTTTTCGTAAAGTAGTATGATGAGACCGAAAAAGAGATAAGCTATCACTCAACAGACATTTTCTTCCAATACTTTAACGAGCGTGAAAAGAACAAGGTTGCTCGGCAATCTTTTCATGTTTAGAGAGTCTAAAAAGAGCTTAAAGGGAACTCCAGTGGGTTCCTTTTTCATATAACCTTTACGAGTCCGAAAAAGTGATAAAAGTATACTTGGTTACATTCTCATTGATTTACGAGCACGATAAAAACAAAGACTAAGCTCGGTAACTTATTCTCATGTATTTACGAGCATGAGAAAGAACAAAGACTAAGCTCGGGTTTGTTTTCATTTTTATGCAAGCTTTAAAACAAAACAAAACTATGATTGGGATAGATTTTATCTTTACACAAGCTTAAAAACTAAACAAAACTATGCTTGGACCTGGTTTCATTTTTACACAAGCTTGAACCAGAGGAAACTATGCTTGAGGTAGCTGGTTTCATTTTTACACAAGCTTGAACCATAGAAAAACTATGCTTGCAACTTCTCAATGCATGGCTGGTACTTAGCCCCCAACTTAAGAAGTTAGAAACTCAACTTCAGCATGAAGTCCAGAGGCTGAGGAAAATTCCNGCTGGTTTCATTTTTACACAAGCTTGAACCATAGAAAAACTATGCTTGCAACTTCTCAATGCATGGTTGGTACTTAGCCCCCAACTTAAGAAGTTAGAAACTCAACTTCAGCATGAAGTCCAGAGGCTGAGGAAAATTCCCCCCAAGCTTCGTTTCATCCAACTGCAAAGGAGAATGAAATGAAGCTTCAAATACTAGATGAAGGACTTGTCTCAAACAGAGAGGGGGAAAACTATATCATTTTTTAACGAGCTTGACATAGAAACAAGAACTATGCTCATAACCTCTATTTCATTTTTTAACGAGGTTGCCACAAAGACAAAAAAACTATCCTCATAAGTGGTTTCATTTTTTAACGAGCTTGAAATCAGAAAACCATGCTCAAAGACCTCTGTTTCATTTTTGAACGAGGTTGCCTCAGAGACACAAAAAATATCCTCGTAAGTCTCTCATCTTGATCATGGATTCCAAGAGGACAATGCTCTGGAATGACACCATGTCAAGGGACAAAACGCAGTCATGGCTTCCAAGAGGTCTTCACTGAAGGAAGAAAAACACTCTGGAAGGACACCATGTCAAGGGTCACGACAGGAGTAAAGAGATCAGGCTCTAACAACCCTATTGAAGAGATCACCATGTCAACTACTGGATCTAAGTCGTTAGAAGTTGAAGCCATGGGCGACAATGCCACATAATTGACCTGCGGCGGGCGCAATACCATCTGCATATAAGAACCATTTAGGGAGGCAATCTAGTTGGCGTCAATGAATGAAAGTTGATCAACAATCACAACTCATCCATCATGAGGGAAAGATATCACATGAAAGAGAGTAGACACAAAAGATTTCATGGCATAGACATAATCTCATCCAAGGAGTAAAGAAAAATCCAAGGGGTCTTGGACTACCATGACATCAATAAAGATAGTTTTCCCTCCCAAAGTTACAGGAAACTGAGGAAGGGTCCATAAAGGTTGTCTGGTTCTTCTGTTAAAAGCTAACAGATTTTGTGTAACTAGCACAAGTGGAGGATAACCCAAATCTTTCCAAGCAATAAAGGAAAAAATAATAACGAACGAACCTTCATCTATCAACATCTGAGGAATGTCCCGACCACAAACTTGCACTGTAATATGGAAAAGAATGTAAGAGGGAAGACAAGGTCCAATTAGCACACCCCAATCAAAATGGATGGCCTCATTACTTGGAGGGGGTCCTACAGGAGAAGGAGGAATACCCCTCGGCACGGGCGATTCTGTATCAATGAGAAAAACATGGGCAGTATCAGTTTTACTCTCTAGCAGGAGAGTAGGATCGACCGATGGAGAGATCAGATCAACCACTTGGGTTTCATTCTCCAGGGGGAGAATGGGGTCAACAGGTGGAAACGAATTGACCACTTGGGTGACACTCTCTAACGGGAGAGTGGGATCAACCGAGGATGGGATCGGATCAACCATTTTAGTTTCACTCTCTGAGGGGAGAGTGGGATTGATCGAGGAAGGTATCGGATCAACCACTTTGTCAATTGGTTCAACTAAGGACGTGACCAGATTGACGACATGATCAACCAGACTGACCGGTGAAGGGATCAGAGTGATCATTCCATCAACTATTGGAGGGTTGAGAGAAAGCTTACGGTATGCAGCTGGAAGTTGAGGCTGTGAAATAGTCATGTCTTCCAGTAATTTTGAGGCTTCGTGCATATGAGGACAAAGGTGAGTGAGATAACTCCCTTTGCATAACATACATGGGAACTTGACTCTACTTTTCTTCTTCCCAACCATATCATGGCTGGTTGATGGGGGGTTTTCATCATGTTGTTCAGAGGCTAATGACGTGGGTTGGCGAGGATGTGTAGACCATGCTTCTATAACCTTGGATAGACCAGAGCATTCCTTAAGAATATGGATACCCTTACAAAGTCTGCAAGGGTACTTGGGCTTACGAGTTGTTTGGGTGATCTTGACATCATCAACACTCCCAGCACAATTAATAGTAAATGGTTGTTTTCCAACATGTTTAACAGTGGTTGGAGTTTTTTACCCTTGCTTATCTTTCTTCTTCTTAATATTTCTTTTCTTCTTCTTCTTATTCACCGAGATACTAGCTTCAGAACTTTCACCCGATGAAGAAGATGAAACAAAAGGTGACATTGCAAGCGAAGAAGATGAAGAAGACCTTACTGGTGAAGAAGGTGAAGGATCAACATGAGGTTGATGATCTTGGGGGGAAGTGCTCATGACTGAAGCACTAACTGCATTCGGGATTACCTGAGTGGAAAACAACCATACTGGTAATCCAATAGTGAGACCTGGAAGGCTCAAAGTAGTGATGTGAGGAGGACTAATGTTTCCATAAGAAGGAAAAAAAAAAGGTTCCCCTAGAGAAGGGGTTCCTTCATTGGTCATTCCAGGAACTGATGCCATTAAATAAATATCCAATCTAGAGTCCTATAAGGAAAACAAAAAACACGTGCTAAAAATCTAGTAAACAAGCAAGCAAACAAAACCTTCTCACAATGAACGCACTAGTTGGTGATGAAATCCAATGTCGCGGGAACAAAGTAAGAAGGGGTTGAGATAGAGCGGGTGGAAAATTTACGTTGACGACCTGCTTNACAAAAAACACGCGCTAAAAATCTAGTAAACAAGCAAGCAAACAAAACCTTCTCACAATGAACGCACTAGTTGGTGATGAAATCCAATGTCGCGGGAACAAAGTAAGAAGGGGTTGAGATAGAGCGGGTGGAAAATTTACGTTGACGACCTGCTTAATAGACTTACACCCTGGTGCAAGCTCCCACACATAATCGTGGGTATACCCTCCAAGGAGCCCGAGTGAGTTTGGCCAACGTCGATTCCAGTTACCATGAAGACTTTCCCCTCCACAGTCACCTTGTGTAAATACCCTAAAGAGATAGGCCACTAAGGTTACCACAAACAACAATGATGCCTGGGGAAACAGTCGGCAGTCCGATCCACACGCAAGGGCAGGGTATCTAGCCTGAAATCAACTTGAGAGGCTTCCACTCATCATTGTGGGTATACCTTCAAGTGACCCCCGTAATACGTGCAATCTCTACACCAAGACCAACAAAGAAGGGTGAGTAACTCTACTAGTCTCAATGCGACCTCGTGATTTACCCTTGTGTTAGAAGGGCTTCCCAGGACAAAATGTAATAAGTGGATTTAACTGCTCTCTAACTCAATATTCTATGTTTGTTTGCAACTTTGGAAAGTTATCTTTCACACCTATTCCAAATCCCTACAACTAATCTAATGTAGGTTTGCTACCGGAAAGTATAAAAAATGTCTAATCAGTTTTTTATAAGAAATTTATTTTATGGATATTGTTACTCAAAAGGAAGATGGTGTGGACAATATGGTGTTTTGACCGACTCGGAAATTATGCAAAGATATGAAGATGAAATCTTTTCATTTCGATGAAATCTATGCTACGAGAAGGAGAAAACATTTATCATTCCCAGATGCACAATGTCCCAAAATATATTAAACTCATCAATATCAATATCCTCAAGAAATGAGAAAAAGGTACTGTACACCAATGCACGATTCATAATAAAAAAATGCCAAGAATCATGCAATTTCGCTACTTCAAATGCAAGGATGCCCCCAATCTAATATAAAGCAAGAAATTAAATCTTTTTGTTTCAAAAATTTCACTAAAATCAATAATGAACTTTCTTAAAACAAAGAAACCCAAAATAAAAGTTTTCTTTTAAAGCAAACTATTCAGAAGAAATCTGATCTTTCCCTAAACAATCCTAAAGAAAACACACACTTTGCAATTGAAAGACACTCATAGCAAGAGACTAATACTTCAAACAAAGCAAAGATGGCTAAAAGCAACTCAAAGAATGTCAAGCAGACTATAAACAAATCAATATGGGGTCCAAAAGCTCAATCCAGCTGATCAAAGAAAAACTGGGTCATCAAAAGATGACAAGACCCCATCTAAAAAAGTTTACAAACAAGTTCATAGCCTAGAAGTAGAGTACGTGCGAGAATTAGGTATTCTTGCAGGCTAGACACTGGTAGATTGCGAGAAGTAGGTATTCTCACAGGCTAGACACTGGTAGGGTGCAAGAATTAGGTATTCTCGCAGGCTAGACATTGCTAGGGTGCGAGACGTTCGCACTGACCTGAACAGTAGGGTGCGAACATCAATGATTCTCACAGGCCACAGAGAGGTACAGTGCGAGAATGTCTGTAATCAAAGAAAACTTTGAAAAAGGACAGGGAATCTAAGTGAACCTCTAGATCCAAAGAGTCTGGATGGATGTCCCATAGACTCAGAAACCAGAAAAAAAGCAATCAAAGGAAGGGAAACTAGACTAACTAGGAAACAATCTGTTCCCCAGTGGAGTCGCCAATTTTGTTATCAGACTAATCGGTAGGTGCAAACACTAACTGAACTCCCTAGATCCATCTAGATCTAGAACAAAACACCCCAGAACATGATGCTTTCCTTAAGTTTTAGATATTGAATTTACTAACCAAAGAGGGATGGATGACATACCGTTTAAATGTCGCTTCCTCTCGCCATCGCCATCCTATCTCCATTCCAACGCTCATACAATGATGATCTTGCAAAAGAACACAACCAACCAAAGTGATAGAAATAACATAAACTCAATATAAACCTATGTATGTGATCAAGGAATCATACAACAAAACACAACAAGCTTTATAGGAAAGAATCATATTACTATATCATATTGAATGTGAAAGAGAGATTAAAACCATGGCTTTGATGTTGTAAGGTCCCTTCCAATTATCCTTCATTCTCCACACACTTTCACTCGAAGAATTCTGAGATCATAGATCTGATACCTACGAACCTCTCGCAACCTAGCTATGGTGCAACCTGCGAGAATCAGGCATTCTCGCACTCTACCTATACAGAAACCTGCAAACATCCTTTTTTATAAGGTTTTTACATAGGAAAATGCAACTTCTTTTCTCAGAAAAAGTTCTTCTTCCTTCTCTCTTCAGGAACTCAGGCCACTGACCCCTATGAAGGCAACAGATAGGTTTACATCATTAACAGTCATAGGGATGATGAAAATAATGTGTAACAGAAGGTATGGCCACCTTTTCCTATTCATTTAAATTCATATTCTTTGTCAGATTTCGAGCATGCTAAAGATGAGGTAGCAGCACTAGAAGACCTAAAATTGGTTCTTATTGAATTCAAGAAGCACGATATGCAAAGGATCGTAATTAATCATTTGGCCAGTTGCAGACTCAAAAGGTTCGAACACGAAAATTCACCCTCGAATGACATTTTTCGAGGCGCAAGATATTATGCCGAGATTTTGGCTCAGATACAAACCCTGGAACCTGAAGAGAGGGTCGATGTTCTAAAATTCCAAGAACATCGACGCAGTTGTCTTCCCATAGTATTGCAGGGTGAGAATCTAGGTACAATGGAGGTGAAACAAAAAGAGGCTGAAGGCTCCAAAGATGCGATACCTAGCCAAGAAAAACACCAAGATGGGGAAGAGCAAACTAGGAGTCCGAAAATAGAGATAAAGACTCCCGACCCGCCAAAAAAACAGACTCCAGTTACTACTCCAGAGCAACCAGCTAAGCAAATCGGAGATCCCATCACGTCCATTACTCCCTTGCAGTCAACCCAGGGAAACATAGACACAGGGTTGATTTTAAATGAATAATTGAGACCTATAAGGGTGGAAGAGCTCCCTCCAAATGAGTTCTTCTTTGATAAGAAAAGAAAGGTTGTGGTAAAAAGAGAATTCTATCAGGAAGGGGGATCAATAGCCAAGAAGTACAAAGTGTTGACGATGGGAAAGACAAGAATAATGAACAGTTTTCTACAGTGATAGCTAGAACCATAGGGGCATATGCCATAATAAACCAATTTTCAGTTGGGGTTTTGAAAAATCAGCTAAAGCGAAAAAATCGCCTCATCAAAACCTTAGAAGCCAGACTAGCCACAGTATAGGAGGCTGCCGAGGACCAGGCGAGTGCAAGGATAGAACAAGCAAGGTTGGCTGATAAAAGTGAGATAGAGCTGCTCAAAACTAGGCTCAAACAAGCAGAGCTGGTGGTTCAGAACGGTCAGATACAAGCAGGCCAGCAAAAAGACTTGATCGAACAACTATAGGCTAGAGTGGAAATCACTGAATGTAAAGTTATAAATATCGAGATGTTCCAGTCCCAGGCGATGGAGATTCAGAGCAGAGTTTCTGCATCCCAGTGAAATTTACTCACCAAGGTAGAGGTAATTCGGGACAACTGCTTACTCGCTAATCAAGTTTTGGAAAATTTATCTGTTAGAGAAAGATAAGCTGGAGCATCTCGGGTCGCTTTTCAAGAGGCTGTAATAGCTAAAAACAACATGGAATCGGGAAGCACCCCCAGGTTTTCCATTTCGGAGCAGACTAGAGGAAATATTTTATTAAAAGAATGGGAGCACAGTATATCAGAAGGTAAGCTGCAAGCCAAGAGGGTAACGAAATTCTTAGAAGAGGCTCTTGGTTCTATAAATGGTAATCTGTTAAGTATTGATAGTGAAGGAAATGCTGAGGCATTGAGTCAAATGAATATAGAGAAAATCTCACTTGATTTAAATGAAAAAGAAGAAAGAGATTCGACTGAGATCTCACAAGTAACTATGGCAGACATAGTTCAAATAGATAAATGTATGATTAAACCAAGTGTGCAATTGTGCGCTATCGACATCATAGACAGATAGATGGAAGAAAGGTTGCCACAATTAGCCCGAGATTGTTACTCTTTTGAAGCCAATTGTCAAGCAGAACCGTCAAGGTTGATATCTCGTCTGGTGGAAAGATGTGTCACTTGTACCGAGCAATGGTGAGGACAAGCTTCTGGTACCAAATAAAGATAGAGATGAAGAAATGGAACGATTGCTCTCCTTATCATAACTGAAAATTTCACAACGATTGAGATTCCATCTTATGTAAAACTTATAAATATACCATAGAAAGAGAGAAAAGGAGGCTGGACCCTTTTGTGTCGATTGTAATAGAGGTTATCCATTTTGAGAGTTAATATAAAGCAAATCCGAAGATTCTCAATTCCGTCACGACTGTGTTATGAGTTTATTTCCTTGTATCTCATATTTCGTTTCATTTCATATTTGTATCTGATGAATGCTTCGCTATAATTTAGTACAACCTCTACTATAGTGAATGAATTTTGGTTTTCTATATTGTTTACTGCTTTTCCTCTGTACCAGTTATCAACAGGTATAAGACCAGTCAACACTTTCAAAATTCTATATATATTTTATGCTTCATCGGGTTATTTCTTTACATTTTTCTTCTTCTGTTTATAAGTGAGATTCTCCCTTGATAGGAGCCTTGCATCATAGACAACTAAATGTTTTCTCCCACCTCATACATCTTTATTAAATTATAACTCAGTTACGGGAAAGGGCCTTTGGTTTGCACCCTATTTTCACTCCTGAAACTATAAACTCTCTTTTATACGACCGAAATTGAGACAACACTTAAATTCCCCCCTGAGATTTTCTTATCTTTTTGTTCCTCCATGACTGTCCCTGTAACAAGACAGTCTAATATCGAACTTGGACTATCATATCAAACACACATTGTCTTAAACCTTTTTGATACTATTCTTAAAACAGACACTACCCGGGTTGAACTCGAACATTCATGGGCAGCGATTGAATGGGATATAAACATCCAGGAACAGTTGGAAGCTAGACAACGCCAACACAGAAATCATCCCTAGCTTCCCTTGACGAAGGTTGACTTTTCTTCCTTCTTTATCCCTCATTCACTTTCGGATGCCTAGACACTGTACTTCTAAGCCTTAAGTACAGACTCTGGAACAACACCAACAATCTTTGTTGTTCAGGTATCTGCAACTCAAATTATTTTATAAAGAAACTTACATCATTTAATCCATCAAACCCTGGTGTATCACATACTTATGTTTCGATCCATCGCAAAGAGTGAGTAATGTGAGAAAATATTTTGGTCGATACTTCATACAATCTGTGTTGCCAATGTTCAAGTCCTTCTTCTGAATCTGATGCACAAGAGATAATTCTTCTCCAACTAAGTGCACCATTTGCAGTAGGATTGATGTAGTCATCCATGTACGCGGTCATATTATACAATTTATCAATTTGTTTTCTTTCCCGTTCCACATACCTTCTTACCTCTGTGGGGTCTAATGGTGTAGTGACCTTTAAGCCTCCTTCAAAAATCATTTATCTCTTCTTCAAGTTAATAATCGTCTTATTGTCAAAGGAACAATCCAGTTCGAGCAATGCTGGATATGGTTGATTGTTATTCACGATCTCAATGACCTAAAATTCACCTATGCTACACATTCCATCTATGTTAATAGATACTCCTACCAATCTCCCAGTCGGTATTATCTTATGTTGGTTTTCCAATATCAATTGAAGAATTGACAAAACTAGCTTCGGTTTGCCCATCATTTCCCACATCTATCCTAGAAGAAAATTTACATATGATACTATGTCCAAGATGACATTATCCATGTCATACTCTCCTATCTGTGCACTCAATCTAAATTCTATGTTTGTCCTCTTCTTACACAATACTTGGTTCACTACTCTCTATGTTGTAGGTACTTCTTTGTCTTGGGTGTACTGATAGGTCATTCCACTCAATGTGTTCAACATTGTTTTGTCCTTCATCAACTCTAAAATTCTCTTTAGAAAATATTTCAAAGTGTCTACCTTTTCGAACGACCTTTATAGAATGGTGCGATCATATATTGACATCATATCATATAATGGTGGCATATTTGATGTTGATTCTATCCAGTCCAGTCCTAGTATCTCCTTCCTGGCTTGCTGATATGTCTCTTACTCTTTTTGTGGATTAAATACTAGTGTGGGTTCAATTGCTTTCCTTATCCATTTCTCAACTCCCTTTCCTTTTTCAATTGCATCCACTCCAGTTCTCGTTCCACCATGTGTAATGGTTGCTACTTGTGATGTCTCGTTCCCAAGAGTAGGCCAACAGGGAGCGACTTAGTAGTCTATGTGTTCCTATAGACTATATTCAAGCACAAATAGGGAACAAAAGGGAGAAATAAGGGTGATTTGGTGGCTAAACAATGAATTAAGCCAAAAATCATAGGAAAAGTCACTTAAGCCTAAGTCAACGAAGAATTAGAATGAAAAGGTGCTAAAGGGGGACTTAATTAATTAATTATTCACCTTAGGAGAAAAAGCGTCTAGATTAAGTGAGGTCAATGGTGAATTAGATCGGGAAGAGTATAAAGGGAGGAATTTGACCTAATTCATCATTATGCATTGTTATGATTTGATGTTGAGAGTTCCCAGAGGAGGAAGATATTCGACTTCTACTGTTTTGTGGATTTCTGGAGGAAACCACCACCATTGATCGGTTTCAGTGTTGAGAGACACACCCTAGCCCATCAAACATACCATCCAGGTATTTCACCATGCTATTTAGGAGTATCTAGTTATCAATTTTGCATAGCTCAGCCAATGGGGGTGCAATTTAAGATAGAGGGTTTGTGTAGCTGCATGAGATCATAGCTCAGATTGCAGTTTCCTTCCGACCCAGTTGAGAACCAGCCAAGGTGCATAGATTGAGCCATTTCCCATCAGATTCAGATGCCAGAAACCTTTAGAGCACATCATTCATCCATTTAGGGTGAAACTCTTTTAGAAGGACAATTGGGGTTATAGACGGAGCATCAGAGAAGATCTGGGGAAACCCTTCCGACCCAGTTTCGCATTTGGCAAGGCGAACATTTTGAGTCCTATAGCATGCAATTCCATTAGTGGAATCATTTGGGGAGAATCCAAAGAGCCCAGGAGGTGCGCAGACCCCCAGGGGATGGGATCTAGAGCATCAAAGGCCAGATCTATCATCTGGCAGTCACCAATATCATTCTATAGGCTAGGGTACTTCTATTGGGATAGTTTCCAACTCATTCTGACGGGTATAACCTTCCGGGCGAGTTTTCCAGTTTGTAGTGGTTACCATGCTTCTCTAGATCCGTCGATTTTGCTGATCTATCTGTGCATGCATCAGATATGCCTTCATCTTCTGATCATGGAACATAACTAAAATGCATCCAAAAACCCCAGTGTATCATATCCGTGAGACAGAACACTAGATCTGCAGTAGATATCCTGATCAGCTGGATCAGGGATATTTCAGTGGTATCAGAGCTTTAGTCCTGCCAGCTTGTGACTAAAGACGATGAGTACAACAGAAGACCTAGATGGTCGTGAACATGTAGGTGAAAAATATGTCACTTACAACAGGCCTGGCTTTCCTCCTTTCCCTCCTAGTTCAGAGGAAGAGGAAGAGGCACACAGAGAAGAAGAGAGAAGAGAAGAGCGTGAGGTTGAGTGTGAGGCATAGAAGATGCTAGGAGACATATATGAGCGACCCGAGGGTAGTGGTAAGGCCCCCATGGAACTAGAGGTAGCCTTCATACAGGTTATCAATGATATGTTAGCTAGTCAGCGAACCATGTCTCAGTCCTTGGATAAGGTGGATGATAGATTAGCTATGGTAAGAATCTTGGGCACACAAGCCCCACATGCAACACTGGGGAACTTAGGGGGAGGCATTAGACCCTAGTCACCCACTTGCACATACACCTTTGCAAGTAGGATTCCCAAACATTTGTTTCCCAGTTTCTAGAAGGCACCCCCAGTAGCAGCACATATGCCAATAGCACAGAGACCGCCCACTCACGCACAGGACATTGTAGAGTATCAAAGGGAGTATGTAGAATTGGGTCGTGAATTCCATCAGGATATGACCCTAGTCGAGTATTGTGGACTCAGACTCAGGAACCACCCCAGAGAGCCACATAGAGGAGGATTGTAGCAGTAGAAGGGGAATAACATTGATTTTATCCAAAAAGTTGGTAAAATCACCATACCTTTTTTCAACAGATCATCCAAATGCACCTCTAGAGCTTGGGTACAGAAGCTAGACACCTACTACAAGCTCAACTAGAAGACCGAGTCAGAGGCCATCAGTTTCACTACCTTACACTTGGAGGGTGAGGCACACGAGTGGTGGTATCATGGATTGGTGACATTGGGCCATAGTTGCATCACCTCCTACAGAGGGTTCACAAAGAGACTCATGGATAGATTTGATAGAAGGGATCTAGAGATCCATTTCATAGATCTAGCCCAATTGAGACAAACTGGCATAGAAGAGGCATTCATCTCAGAGTTTCATAGGGTAGCAGTGGAAGTGACAGATATATTTGATCCCCGACTGATCATGTTATTCACAGAAGGTCTCACAGAGCCCTTGGGAGGATGGGTGAAGGCATACCGGCCTCACACCTTGCAGGATGCCATCCTACGCACTAGATATTTGGCGGACTTTGTGATGAAAACTAAACCCTTTACCAAATCCTTTGTACCATAGAGAGACAAGGATTAGAAGAATTCTCAAAGAGAATGGAAGGGTAAGCCCAATCTGAATGATGATACAAGACAAGAGTTGATGAGGAAGAATATTTGCTTCTCTTGTAGAGACCATTGGGCCCCAGGGGATAGATGCTTGGGAAAGGGACAAATCCACTACATTGAAGTGGGATTAGGTAGTGAGGAGGAGGATGAGGATATTAGGCATGGGAATATAGTGATTTAGAGGATGAGACCACTCATGAGCCAGAGAAACAACCAAAGAAACCTTAGATACCAGCAGGGTCACAACCCAAGGAGGAGATAAAACCTTGTAGAGAGGTGAAAGGGGGAACCATAGAAACCCTTTAGGAGTACCCAGGTACAACACTCTCAGGCTCAAGGGCCTTGTACAGGGGCATCACATGACCACTTTAGTTGATGGTGGGGCCACCCACAACTTCATAGATGCGTCCTTAGTAGCCAAGAGGAGGTTACGCACTGAGGAGTTTGAGGGATTCCACATAGTAGTGGTTGATGGATACACAATGGCATTTTTGGACATGATCCTAGACCTAGAGGTCAAACTAGGCAACTACACCTTGACAAACACCTTCTATGTAGTTGAACTATCATATATTGATGTCGTGTTGGGGGTACAATGGTTATATTCATTAGGGGAGATTGGGTTCAACTACTAGACGTTGACCATGAGCTTCAGAGATGCTAGTGGATCGAGAGTTGTGTTGAGAGGTATGTCTACAGGGGCACCTTAAGTAGTATCAGCAAAGAGGATGGAACATATTTTTCATCACGGTGATGTGGCCTACACAGTAGAGTGTTTGATAACCACCCGAAAGGATTCAGAGGGTAGGGAGCATTACCATCCATAGATCATAGAGATTCTGGGCTAGTATGAACTAGTATTTGGGTTGATACCACCAGGAAGACCACCCGACAAGGGATTTGAGCACACAATTGAGTTAGAGGCAAGGGCTACACCAGTGATCACAACACCCTATAGGCACCCCAAGAAATTCAAGGATGATATTGATAAAGAAATCAAATAATTTCTTGCAATGGGGCACATCAGGCCCAACATGAGTCCTTTTGCATCTTCAGTCATTTTGGTACTGAAGAAGGATGACACGTTATGGATGTGCATTGATTACAGAGAACTCAACAAGAAAATGATCAAGAATTAATACCCCATTCCATGCATAGATGAGCTGATGGACGAGTTACATGGGGCAATTTTCTTCACTAAGATTGATGTACGGTCAGGATACCATTAGATCGGCATAAGGGAGCAGGACATTGAGAAGACAAAATTCTGATGCCATTTCAAACACTTTGAGTTCTTGGTCATGCCGTTTGGATTGACCAATGCACCAACCACTTTCCAGTCTTAAATGAACCACATTTTTAGAGGATAGTTGAGGAAGTACCTTCTGGTATTCTTCGATGATATAATGATCTACATCAAGACATGGGATGAGCATCTAGCACATTTGGGGGAGGTCTTGGATATTGTGTAGGCACCGTTGTTAAATTCCAAGGAGTCCAAATGTGAATTTGGCATGAGAGAACTACTATACTTGGGGCATATAATCAGTGAGTAGGGAGTACAGGTTCATCAAGAAAAGATCAGGGCCATTTTGGATTGGCCAACGCCCAAGAACCTCACGGAGCTAAGAGGATTCTTTGGGTTATGCAGTTACTATAGGCAGTTCGTCAAGGGATTTTCACAGTTGGGAGCACCACTCACAGACTTGACCAAGAAGGGTGATTTTCATTGGACAGAGGAGTCACAATGTAAATTTGACAAAATGAAGGAGGTGATGAGCACATGCCCTATTCTAGCCCTTCCAGAGTTCTTGCGGTCGTTTGTCTTAGAGTGTGACGCATCAGGGGTGGGGATTGGAGTAGTTTTGATGCAAGGGGGACACCCCATTGTGTTTGAGAGTAGGAAGCTCAACGAGTCGGAGAGAATCTATCCTATTTATAACAAGGAAATCTTAGTGATCATGCATGCCTTAACCAAATTCAGGCAGTATCTGGTAGGCATCATATTTGTAGTGAAGACTGATCATAACAGTATCATGTATTTCCTAGATTAGAAAGACCTCAGCGAGAGACAAAAAACATGGGTCTCAAAGATCCCAGCCTTTGACTTTGACATTGAGTATGTCAAGGGGAAAAGGAATATCATAGCAGATGCCTTGTCTAGGAGGCCAACAAGATGTTCGATGATGGACATTTGTACAGATTGGAAAGCTCATTTGTTGGTGGAGTGATCCAAAAAAAAAAAATCTTGTGAGGTGATCGATGGACAGGTGGTTGATGATATATATCGGGTTCTTGATGACTTCATTTTCTACAAGGATCATATCTACTTGTTTCCATAATCTACCCCGAAGGGGAAAATTCTGAAGGTGTGTCATGATTCACCTATAACAGGGCATCAGGGGTACTTCAGAGCATATAGGCAAATCAGGGAGAGATTCTCATGGAAGGGTCTCAATGATGATGTGCTGAGACACATCTGGGAGTGCATGACTTATCAGCAAAAAAAGTCTAAGCAGACACACCCCGCAGGGCTGATACAACCTCTACCCATTCTAGAGCAGAAATGGGAGAGAATTTCTATGGATTTCATTATAGGCCTTCCTCGAGTGCAGGGCAGGGACTGTATATTTGTGGTGGTCGACAGGCTGACCAAATTTGCACATTTATTTTCCATACCCATGGAATACAAGGCCATAAAGGTAGCATATTTGTTCTTTAGGGAGGTATTTCAGTTGCATGGTTTACCTAGGAAGATAGTCAGTGATATAGATAGGTGCTTCATCAGCGCGCTTTGGCAGGAAATTTTCAAGTTGACAGGAACAGAGATAGCTATGAGTACCAGCTACCACCCACAGACAGATGGACAGACATAGATTGTCAACAAATGGGTGGAGGGGTATCTAAGGAACTATGTGGGAGGGAAGCAACGCACATGGGTGAGATGGTTACACATGGGTGAGTATTGTTACAACACAACTTACCATATGTCTATCAGGATGTCACCGTTTAGGGAATTGTATGGATATGATGCACCCTCCTTTGTGGAGACTATGTTTGGGGACAACAGGGTCCCAAGGACCAAAGAATGGGTGGAGGAGAGTCAGAGGATTCTGCAGTCAGTGAGGGAGAACTTGCAAACGGCTCAGAACCAACATAAGATATATGMAGACCGAAACATATTCGAGCACAGTTTTGAGGTAGGGGATTTGTTTTTTCTGTGATTACAACCATACAAACAGTCCTCCTTGAAGAGGAGTGGAGCAGAAAAGYTGAAGCTAAAGTTTTATGGGCCATACAAAGTCATCAGGAGGATAGGCTAGGTGGCATATGAGATATATCTACTGGAGGGTAGCAAKATTAATAACATATTTCATGTCTCTTGCCTTAAAAAGGTCGTGGGACAACAAATTAGTATTTCAGAGGAGTTGCCACCCTTGGATGACGAGGGCGAGTTGGAGCTAGTGTCGGAGGAGGTACTAGAGTAGAGAGAGCATAGGTTGACAAGAAAGGTCATCAGGGACTGCTTGGTTAGATGGAGGGGTCTTCCAGTGGAGGATGCCACATGGGAGGGAGAGCATATTTTGCAGAACCCAGGATTGATGTTGCTCGAGGACAAGCAATCTCAGGAAGGGAGGACTGTGATGTCCCGTTCCTAAGAGTAGGCCAACAGGGAGTGACTTAGTAGTCTATGTGTTCCCGTAGACTATAGTTAGGCACAAACATGGAACAAAAGGAAGAAATAAAGGTGATTTGGTGGCTAAACAATGAATTAAGCCAAAAAGCATAGGAAACGTCACTTAAGCCAGTGTATCAAATCCATGAGTCAGAGCACTAGATCCACAGTATATATCCTGATCAGCTGGATCAAGGATATTTCACTACTTTGGGATTATCATCATGCTCCTTAGTTGCTATCACCTGTAGGTTTTGGTTCTGGTTTTGATTATGGTTCCCTCTTGTATGCCATTTATCTATAAGTTGAGGACAATCCTTTGTCACATGGTCCAATTCTCTACAATATGTGCACGTCATGCAAGGATTCATGTAGTCTCACTAGATATCCCAGTTGATTGCAGTTATAACAAATGATGGGTCCTCTTCCTCCTCTACCAAATCCACCTCATCCTTGACCTTGGATAAATCCTCCTTGTCCACCCCGATTAAAGCCTCTCTGGGTATTATAATATGGAACCCCTCCTTTTTCTATGACATTTTGTTCTTATATTATTTACGCATATGAAGTGTGCTCTCTCATTAAGTTGAATGTGCGAAAATGTTTTTCATCGTGTCCTACAGATTTGCAAAACTTATAGAACAAATTCATGGGCATACTCTTGTACTTCTATAGTAATGGAAAAGTAGTTGGATGATGTCTCCTTCTGCCAAAGGGTTCGGTGCTCCTGTAGCCATATACTATACAAATGCTTGGAATTCTTCTTTACTATGGCCTTCTCTCTTACATGTAATACACCAAACTTGTTCACACTTTTCCTTTTCTTTCATTATATCTAAAAAAATAATCCTTAGTGCATCCAACTATGACTGCACCTATGCCATCTCCTGCAAGAGATGGTTCTAACTTCATGATAATTTCTAATGCTTCGGGTTATGACGTGACCTTCTATTGTGTCAACGGACAACAAATGTGTGACAATAGACCTGAAATAAACCATTCTTGATGTTGTTCATCATGAATATGAAATATTAATATACCCATCAGATATTTAAATACCTGATTGTAATCCCAAACTGTCTCATTCTGTACTTGCTTAATTTCTTCTAGCTCTGTGATATACTGCAACTCAAATTTCAACATCCAAAATTATTTTAACAAAGCTTGTCAAATCTCTACCAATGTCCTTGATTTTATGGCTGGTGTGGTAGTCTTATACATAATGTACCATAACAGTGCACGACCTATGAACATCATGGATAATTGCGCAATCGTCCTTGCCTCATCCTGGACATTCTTCGCGATCCATATCGTCTCTCATACAAACAGATGTTGTTCTGGGTCCTCTGACCCCGCTCCCTAAAATTCAGGCATCCTTAGTCTATGATCTATTCTTGCCATAGTATTATGTGTAGTACTCACCTTCATTGATTTTGACTGACACTAGTTCACTGCGCTTCTTCCACTATTCTAATTATTGTTCTAAATTCCTCCACTAATTACAATTTCTCTTGATAAAGCTCCATTTTCTGCTTCAGATTTGGGTTATGCACATGGGGTCATAGGTTCAACATAGATTCCAATATGAGATGGACTTATTTATTCTACTAGAATGTACTAATGATCCTTTTCTTTCTCTTTCCTTTCTTTGTACAATGTGATATGATTTACTGCATATGGGTCAATTTTCTCAAACACTTTGTGTTGCTCTTCTCTCTTAGCCACAGTCTCCTTACTGTATCTAAACCTTTTCCCACTGCACAATAATCTAATATCTTCATTTGTGTCACTATATTTCTCTCTCAATATCCCCAGTCCATATGATTCTTATTCATCCTTTTCATCTCTCTTAGACCATCGTCTGGTCATCCCCCATTCCACCTATGTGCGCGAAGGCACCTAGAAATCAGATTCCATCTTCATAAGATTATTTTCACACAATGCCATATTTATCAAGGTAGACAGTGCACTCAAATATCTTCCACACGGACCCTTGAAAAGGTCCCTCTCTACGACACAATAAGACTGGGTACAATCTGTTGAAAACTTTGTAATGTAACCCCTCAATATACTATTCAACCAAAAATAAATCGCATGAGAAAATTTATTACTTACTGTATTCAACTGTCTAATCAATTCAGGGGTCCATTTTCTCAGAGCTTTGACTCGATATCTCCCAATGTTCTCCACTAGCCTTTCAAACCATTCAGTGAAAATTATTGGAAATTCACCAAAGAATATTTCATGAAGATCTATGAACACATACCTTTGCAACCATTTTCGGTCGTTGAGGCGTGGGTTCCTATTCTATTCTCTGGTGAATTTTGACTGCCTCCTTTCTATCCATTTGATGACATATTCCTTATTCGACCTCCAAAAGATTCCCCTCGGTTACAGTTCCCGGTCCCGATAATAGAACCATTTGTTGGTTTAGAGTGGGTAGACCTACCATTAATCATCAATATACCAAAAAAACCCTTAGACACTGACCCTTTTAGCATCACCTATAGAGAAAGTGAAGTCTCACCCAAGGAATCTAGAGGGGCTACAGGAACCAAGGTTCTGCATTGATGAGGGGAAGTGAGGCATTAAACATGTCCTTACTAACCATATATTCACGTGCATAGTTTCCATTACTTAAAAATTACTTATCATGCAACATTCCCTCTGTGAGACATTCCTTTACTTGACATACATTCATTTACCAATTACTTCAATGTGCGACATTACAACATCATATATGAATAACACATTCAACATAATTAAGCATTTATCATCATTGCACAGTAACAAAAAACATCACAACATGCATAACAACACACTACAACACAATGGTTTTAACATGGTTTACCCAACGTGGGATATGTCTACAATGATTGGCTTCTTATATTAGTCATTTATAATCTTCTATAGGTGTGCATTGTGCTTACAAAAGATGCACCAATAACATTATCCAAACTTGCCTAGCCCTTCTACTCTAGTGTGAGACTCACTCCTCAAAACCTCAGCCATAACATCTAAACACTTATCCAAAATATCATCTCGGTCTTCATTCATCTACTACTCAAACCCCCAAAATCTATCTACCCAAAACTCCTTTACATATTTATACATCAAAATAGGGCTAAGCCCGTTACAATGTGGAAACAATGTCCCAAAAACCCAACAATCTATAACCATTTTCCTCCTTTTTCACGTTGCTCCGTCATGCTTCCTTCTATCGTGTTCTTTGACTCCTTAAATTCTGCTCCCATCAGGTGCTCTAGTTCATCTTATAACTTCCTTTTATTATTTGAATTATTCTGGAACAGATCCCAAAACTTAACCAAAACTTATCCAAACCTCCCATCCAACAATTATTCTATCTATGTGAGGGGTTATGTCCCTACAATTCCCTCCCACTTAAAAAGGAGCCTTATCTGCAAGGCTTAAGATGCGGAAACTACTGTAGAATGGTAGCCGGTTCCTAGGTGGCATCTTTTGGTGAAGTATCCTTCTAGTGAACTGATACTTCCTTGATGGTGCACTAATGAAGATGATGCTCTCTCTCGTCTAATGCAGTTTGTGGCTGCAACCAAATGGAACCTTCTTCATCCAACTCTAGTAGGCTAGTCTGGGTGTGAAATTTGGTGTCAATCACTTTCTTCATGCATGAGACATGAAAAACATGATGCAACTTGAAGTGACTGGGAAAGCTAACTAATAGGTGATTGGCCTCATGAATTTGATAATAGTATAAGGAAGGACCATAATATTTTGGTGTAAGTTTCTTACACTATTGGGATTTGAGTGAAGTCTACATGTATGGTTGGAAGCAAAGAAACACCTTATCCCCTTAAACAAATTGGCGTTCAGAATGAACCTGATATGCCATCTTCTTCATGTGATTTTGAGCCATTACCAAATTGTCTTTGAGAGTATGGATAATGTTCATTTAGATGATAAGATTGTGGTCAACTTCCTAAACTTTGGAGACACCTAGCATGTATAGGAGAACTGATGGTGGATTATATCTGTATAATTCTTCAAAAGGAGTCATGCGAGTGGCAGCATGATAATAGGTGTTTTACCACCATTCAGCGAGGGGTAACCACTGAACCCACTGAAGTTGTCTGTTAAACACAAAACACCTCAAATATGTTTCCAAAAACTTGTTGACCACTTCCATTTTCCCATCAGTATGGCGATGATAAGTTGTGCTGAGATGCAATTGAGTTCCCTAGAGCCTGGATATATCTTGCCAAACATTACTAGTAAAAGTGGGATCACGGTCAGAAACAATAGAATGAGGCATTCCATGGAGTTTGAATATATTATCCAGAAAACAATGATCCATTGTGGATGTTGTGAACAAGTGTGTAAGAGAACAAAAATGATCATAATTGGAAATTCGATCCACTACCACCATGATGACTAAATTATTTCCTAATTTGAGTAAGCCAACAATGAAATCCATGGAAATATCTGTCCAAATAGTAGGTGGAAGCGGAATGGGTTGGAGTGTATCATGAAGTTTGAAAGTTTCTCCCTTATTGCATTGACATGTATCACATTCGGTCACAAAGGTGCAAATGTCCTATTTCATATCGTCCAAGAAGAAATATTGTCTTACCCTTTGATAAGTTTTGGTAAAACATGAATGGCCTACTATAGGTGAAGCTTTAAACTTAGAGAGGACCTTCGATTTAAGGGTCTACCTTTATAGCAAAACTCTTCATTGTGCTAAGAGTACCTTCGATCATCTTGCAGATCCTGTTGAATTTTTTGTATTGGGTTGGAAATTTTGGGGTCTTGAAACCATTCATATCAAACATCCTAAAGCCAGTTTTCTACAATGAATGAGAGGGAAAACAAGGACCCTTCATCTTCATATTTCTAGGAAAGAGCATCAACCACCACATTTTATTTTCCCTTCTTGTAAACAATCTCACAATCATATCCAAACAGCTTGGTCACCCATTTTTGTTGCTCCCGGGATGAAATTCGTTGTTTTAGGAAGTACTTTTGGCTTTGATGATCCGTTTTAATTTGGAATCATTGTCCTAGTAGATAAGAGTGCTAGAGATACACTACATGAAAAATAGCCAACATTTTCTTTTTATAAATCGATTGGCCTAGATTTTAGTCCGAAAACTGTTTACTGCTGAAAGCTAAAGGTCAACCATCTTGTATGAGGATTGACCCAATTTATCTCCTGGATGCATCACATTATAGAAAAAAGGTCTTGGTGAATTTAGGTAGGGCCGGTACAGGAGTAGTGCACATAATTTCTTTCAAGGCTTGAAAGGATTGGTCAGCTGCTGGAATCCAACTGAAAGCATTCTTTTTAAGGAGAGTTGTGAGAGGATCCACAATTTTTCCATAATTATGAACAAACTTGTGTTAATAGCCCATTAAACCCAGGAAACCACATAAAATTTTAATATTTTTAGGGTGAGACCAAGTCTTCATAGCTTCAATTTTCTTGGGATCCACCCTCACACCATCCTTGCCAACAATATGACCCAGGTACTCAACTTTAGAGGTACCAAAACCACATTTAGATTGTTTAAGGAAAATTTAGTTCTTGGAGAGGATATGGAGAACTTGATCTACATGGGTGAGATGGGATAGCCAATTTTTACTATAAATGAGAATATAATCAAATAAAACTAACACAAAGTGACAGAGAAAAGGATGAAATAAATGATTCATGAGGCTTTGAAAAGTGGAGGGGGAATTATAGAGACCAAAATGCATGACCAAGAACTTATAGTGGCCCTCATGAGTGTGAAATGCAGTCTTGGGGATGTCTTCCTCTTTCATACATATCTAGTGGTAACCTGAACATAGGTTAAGTTTGGTAAAGTATTGAGCCCCACTAAGTTTTTCTAGAAGATCATATATGATAGGAATAATAAATTTTTCCTTGATGGTAATATTTTTAAGGGCACAAAAATTAGGACACATGTGCCAAGTGCCTTCCCTCTTGAGGACCATGACAACAGGGGGGAATAAGGGCTGGTACTGGGATAGATAACACTCACTTCTAACAATTCTTGGAAAATTTTCGCAATTTCATTTTTTTTAGCAAAGGGATGATAATAAGGGCGAACATTGAGGGGAATAATTCCCATGATTAAATGAATGGAATGGTCTTGGTCTCCATGGGAGGGGGGAAGGCCCTGGGGAGTTTGGAAAATAGTGGTATGTTGAGAAAGGATCGCTTGAAGTTCGGGGTGTACCATGGGTGTATCAACTACTTAAATGGAGTGAAGTTGGGAAATGATGCTAGGATGACCTTTTTTGAGTAACACTTCCATGCAATGGGAACTAAGGATTGTTACACATCAAAATTACTCACCTCAATAGTATCGCAAGTGTTGTCATTACAAGTGTTGTAAGTGTTGCATCTTGTCTACAAGTGTCACATCTTGACCACAAGTGTCGCAAGTGTCGCAAACATCATACTGCCATATTGCCTATGTCGTGCCTCTAATGACATCATAAGGACACTTAAGACACCTCAAAGACTGGTTTTGAGGAGGAGAAATCACTTGACAAGAAGTACAAGTCTTTTTCCATTGGAAAAACCACTAAAAAGTCAATTTTTCGAAGGGAGCACTCCCCTATGCTCTATTAGGGAGAACTGACACTCTGTACCCTCTTCCAGGGGAGCATTTCAAAACTCTTTGTCCCTTTTGAGTGAGCGTTGGCGTTTTTTGGGAGAATTTTGGTTTGTTGGAGGAAATTAGGGAAGAATCCCCATAATATCTAAGGTTGGTTGGATTCAAATATGAGTTCAAGGCATGATATTAGGAAATATCCACAACTGAAGGAGAGGAATCCTCAACTTATCCCAAATATCTCTCAAGTGGTTGGGTCTCTCAAAGCCTATATAAGGAGGCCTTCTCATGGTGAAAGGTACATGATACATGAAAAGATTGGAAGTATGAAACCTATGATCTCATAGGCAACATACAGTACATATATGAAGATTGAGAATTACACCAAACTTATGATCTCATAAGTGAGATTCCATTGAAGAATTATCAGTGTAGATTACTTGAGCAAAGGGGTTGGACAAGTAGATCTGGAAGAAGTTGTCGCACCTTCATCAGAGGATTGTAAGTATTCTTCATTTGATCTCATTAATATACATACATGCTTGGCTTGTTTCTTTCAAGTTTATGTTTGTTCCACATGAACGTTTCTTTAGTATATAGATATTTATTTTAGATAATCTCAGTAGAATAGGAAGCTTGTTGTATCTTTGTTTGTTCTACAGGACCTAACGATCTTGGGATTGAAGCTCAACTTGGACTTTGCGAGGACAAACGCCATTTTAAAAAGGTATACTTTTCTTCCTCCTCTTCATTCATTAGCTTAATTAGTTCTAAAAGGATGTCAGTGACCAATGATAGCACCCTTTCTGTCTTGGTTTTAGGGGTCTAAATACCAAGAGGGAATCTGCTTGTCCATGGGAGGATTCACCTGTAACAGAAATTGGCGACTCCTTTGGGGATGGAGCTATGATTTTTTTTCCCTTTCCTAGATCTTGTTTTGTCCCTTTTCCCACTTCTTGACCTTCTCCATACTATCTTTGATTCTTATTTATGATTGATTGGCTCTTGATTTCATCACCTTTAAGTTGATTGACTGAGTTTGCTTGATTTTTTGACTTTCTGGGCATTTTTTCTGAATTTTTTAGAGGCCAGTACCTCCCTACCCTTGTTATCAGAGCACTGACACTCCCTTCTAGACTTACACGGAACATTGGAACACTCTGGTGCCCCTTACACCAGAGTGCTTCCCCTTTTTTGTGCAAAATCCTTTAGGTTTTTATTCTCTGAAGTTCAATTTTTGCCTTTGGCACTTTCTTAGGATCTTATCATCTTAATTTATCTTTATCTTGGCCTTAAGTACTCTGTTTTCTAAGAATTGATCTCTTCTTGTTTGGAATTTTGACGTTTTATTTCCTTTCCTTGAAGTCACTCTTCATCTTTGTTGATTTAGAGTCGTCTTATCGTTTTCTTCTCATTTATCTAGCTAAGTGAAAACTTTTGTAAGGAGTTTCAAGGGTCTTTTGTACTTTTCCTTTTGATCTTTGAGGTCATTTTCCCAAGAAATTAGTTTTGAGTGGTTTCTCTATTCTCCCTATCTTTTCTTGGATTCTTCTTCGCATTTTATTGTCTTCCTTGAATGCTTGCATTTAAAGTAGCGGAATTGCATGTTTTTTGACATTTTGGGACATTGTGCATATGAAATGATGAATTTTTTCTCCTTCTCGTAGCATAGATTTCATCGAAATGAAAATATCGCATCTTCATCTCTTTGCATAACTTTCGAGTTGGTCAAAACACCATATTGTCCAAGCCATTTTCCTTTTGAGTAACAACATCTTTAAAAATCAAGCGCTAAACTAAAATTGATTAGACATTTTTACACTTTCTGGTAGCAAACCTACATTAGATTAGTTGTAGGGCTTTGGATTAGGTTTGAAATATAACTTTCCAAATCTACAAACAAACATAGTATCTTGTGTTAGGGAGTAGTGAAATCCAATTGATGCATTTTTTCCTGGGAATCCCTTCTCACACAAGGGTCAATCACGAGGTCCCATTAAGACTGGCAGAGTTACTCACTCTGCTTTGTCGGTCTTGGTGTAGAGATTGCACATATTATGGGGGTCGCTTGAAGGTCTACCCACAATGATGAGTGGAATCCTTTCAAGTTGATTTCAGGCTAGATACCCTACCCTTGCGCGTGGATCAGACTGTCGATTGTTTCCCCAGGCATCACTGTAGTAATTGGTAACCTTAGTTTCCTATCTCTTTAGGGTCTTTAAACAAGTTGACTGTGGAGGGGAAAGTCTTCATGGTACCTAGAATCGATGTTGTCGAAATGCACTTGGGCTCCTTGGAGGGTATACCCACGATTATGTGTGGGAGCTTCCACCAGGGTGTAAGTCTGTTAAGAAGGTCATCAACGTAACTTTTCCACCCGCTCTATCTCATCCCCTTCTTACTTTTTTCCCATGACGTTGGATTTCATCACCAACTAGTGTGCTCATTGTGAGAAGGTTTTGTTTGCTTGCCTTCTTATCATATTTTTAGCGTGTGTTGTTTGTTCTCCCTAGCAGAATCTAGGTTGGATTTTTATTTTTATGGCGTCAGTTCTCGGAATGACCAATGAAGGAACCACTTTGCCATTGGAACCCTTTGTTTTTCCTTCTTATAGAAACGTTGGTCCTCCTTACATTGCTACTTTGAGCCTTCTAGGTCTCACAATTTGGTCACCTGTATGGTTGTTTTCCACTCTGGTCATCTCTAATGAAGGTGCTTCAGATATAAGCACACATCCCACACATCAACCTCATGTCGACCTTTCTCCTTCTTCATTCATCAGGTCTCCTTCCATTTCTTCTTCTTCACCTAGTGAAATCTCTCAAGCGAGTAGCTAGATTGATAAGAAGAAGAAGAAACAAAATAAGAAGAAGAAGAAGAACCAGAAAGGGACCAAGCCTCCAACTACATCAAATGTTGGATCTAAGCAACCAACTATTTTTAATAGTACTGGGAGTGTTGATAAGGTAGATAAGGTTAAAACGAAGAATCTGAAACCCAAATTCCCTTGCAGTCTTTGTAAGGGTGACCATTTTCTGAGGGATTGCCCTGGTATTCCCAAGGTATTAGAAATGTGGTCTTCCACATCATCGGCCCTTGTTGGTCATGCCGATGATACCTCGTCAACTAGTGACGTTAAGGTTGGTAAGAAGAAGACAACTGTCAAATTCCATTGCATGTTATGCAAAGGTGATCATTATTCTCACCTTTGTCCTCGTATGGACGAGGCTTCTTCTCTTTTGGAAAAACTTCAAATTCCAAAAGGTTATCGTAAGCTTTCTCCCAGCCCATCGTTAGTTGATGGATTGGTCAATCCAGTTCCATCCCCGGTCAATCTGGTTGATCAGGTGGTCAATCTAGTTTCATCCTCGGTTGAACCACTCACCAAAGTAGCTAATCCAGTTCCATCATCGATCAACCCAACTTTTCATCTGGAAAGTGAAACCCAAGAGACTGATCCAGTCCCTTCATTGGTCAGTCCCACCCTTCATATCAAGAGTGTCAAAGTAGTTGACCCGAATCTACCATCAGTTGATCCCACTCCTCCATTGAGAAGTGTCAAAGTGGTTTCTTCGGTGACTTCATTGGTCAATCCCACTCTTTCTCTGACGAGTGCCAAAGTGGTTGCTTCAGAGACTTCATTGGTCAATCCCACTCCTCCTCTGATGAGTGCCAAAGTGGTTTCTCTGATTACATCGTCAGTAAATCCCACTCTTCCTCTGAAGAGTGCCAAGGTATTCGATTTGATCTCATCATCGGTCAATCTCACTCTTCCTTTGAAGAGTGCCAAAGTGGTCGATTTGATCCCATCATCGACCGATCCTACTCTCCTGCTAGGGAGTAAACCTGATTTTGCCCATGTTTTTCTCATTGAAACAGGATCTACCATGCCGGGGGGCATTCCTCCTTCTCCTGTGAAAACCCCTCCAAGTAATGAGGCCATCCTTTTTGATTGGGGTGGGCTAACTAAACCTCGTCTCCCCTCTCACATTCCTTTTAAGATTCCAGTTTAGGTTTGTGGTTGGGACGTTCCTCATACACTGATAGATGAAGGTTCGTCCTTTAGTATTTTTTCCTCTATTGCTTGGCAAGATTTGGGTTATCCTAAGCTTGTGCCAGTTACCCAGACTTTGTTTGATTTTAACAGAAGAACAAATCACCCTTTAGGGATCCTTCCTTAGTTTCTTGTAACTTTGGGAGGGAAAATTGTCTTTATTGATGTTATGGTAGTCCAGGACCCCTTGGATTTCGATTTACTCCTTGGGAGAGATTATGTCTATGCCATGAAAGCTATTTTATCCACTCTTTTTCATGTGATATCTTTCCCACACGATGGAAGAATGGTCACTATTGATCAACTTTCGTTTGTTGGCCCTGACTTGACCATCAACCCAATAACCTCCCTAATCGGGTCTTATATGCATTTGGTATCACCCCTGCCACAGGTCAATTATGTGGCATTGTCTCAAATGACTTCAAATTTTGATGAATTAGATACAGTAGTTGACATGGTTTTCTCTTCAATAGGGATATTGGAGCCTGATCTCCTTACCCCTAGTGAGACCCTCGACATGTGTTCCTTCCGGAGCATTCTTCTTCCATCTAGTGAAGATCTCTTGGAAGCCATGACCAATTTTTGTCCCTTGACATGGTATCCTTCCAGACCATCATCCTCTTGGAAGCCATGATGAAACTGAAGTCACGAGCATAGTTTCTCTTCTTCATGTCAAGATCGTTAAAAAATGAAACAGAGGCTACGAGCATAGTTTTCCTCTCTGTAGCAAGCTCGTTAAAAAATGAAACAAAAATATGGGGATTCAACCCAAATCCTTGAGTATAGTTCTTTTCCTGTGACAAGCTCGTTAAAAAATGGAACAGTCACCTCTCCTGTCAGGTTGAGTCTTTCGCCAAATCTCGTAGATGTCGAGTCAAGTCTTTTGTTAAGTCTCGTATTTGAACCTTCATTTCATCCACCTGTATCCTTTTTCTCCATATAGTACAGAAATTGGTGACAACCTCAAATTCGATGAATGAATTGAATCTTAGGGGGGCATGTCTCAAGCCTTTGATGATCATTCTAGAGCTAAGCCTCTAGATTTTCAAGCTGGGGGCATACTGAGCTTAGTCTTTGTTCCTTCTCGTTCTCATAAATACATGAGAATATAACCGAGTAGACATTTATCACTTTTTCGAACTCATAAAGGTTATACAAAAAAGGAACCCCTTGGAGTCTCCTTTAAGCTCTTTTTAGACTCTCTAAACATGAAAAGATTGTTGAGTTATCTTGCTTCCTTTCCCAATCATTAACAGGTTTGAAAGGCCGTCTTTTGAGTGATAATTTATCTCTTTTTCGGCCTCGCGAGACTAACATTATGAAAAAGGAAAACACTAGAGTCGTCTTTAAGTCATTTTCAAACTCTCTAAATATGAAAAACAACCTATTTTACCTTCTATGGACTCGTTAAACGATCATACATTGAAGGGCCCATACGGGACTGAACCCTTACTTCTTCCAGTTCATTAAACAATGGAAGAGGGACTTACCGAAGGTGAGTCATATCTAGCATGTGTTACCCTCCTCGATCTCGTTAAACCAAAAAGAGGTACTCGTCTATCTGGATGGGGGAAAAATTGAAAGAAGCAAGTCAAGTAGTTTTTGAGAACTTCACTAGTAACCTTACAATTTTCCTTGAACACGACATTTTCTCTTTGCACGCATTTCAATATACCAAATCTCTGCACTAAACCAATCCTTTGAGTTTCCTTACTCCTTTGGGTCACTCGACGTAATTCATAGTATCCATTGCATTATCAAGTTTTGGTCCCTATCAAGTTTTTGTTGTCATGCCTCAGTGGTCAAGGGAAGTATCTTCCTCGAGAGTCAACCATCACAAATATCATGCCTCAATACCTGTGTCAGTCCATGTTCATTTAATCTACCAATTTACATCTTTGTGTTATTTTTGTGTCATTGATGGGGGATACATCAAGGCCCTCCTGCGACAAGTCTATTCCTGTTGACCTCAATACATCATCCGAGAACTAGACTTAGAAACCAGTTAGTACCTTGGGACCTGCATGTCTCAATGCCATGCCTCCTTGCATCCTACAATGGGTTTACATCATTGACCTCTGATCAGATGATTCCACAGATGTTTGACTTCAGCTCATCTATTCACATTCACTAGAATGTACTAGGGTACCTTGGCAATCATTGACATCAATGGTGATTTCTCTCGCGCTTGTTAACGGTTTACATCATTGACCGGTAATCAAGTGGTTTCTACCATGTTCGACATCGAGACATCTATTCACATGGTTAGATTCATACTACATCGGGATTGGTAAGAAGACCCTAGGTTGAGTAATTCATTCTGATATATACTTTTCCCAGGTTGTGACGGATTTTCTTTGAACATTGACACATATATTGTTACATAGATCCACTTTGTATTGGTCGTGGCTATGTCTTGTCGTCTCATAGATCCACTGTGGCTATGTCTTGTCGTCTTGTAGATCCACAAGTGTCGCATCTTGACCACAAGTGTTGCAAGTGTCGCAAACAA
>JASDQU010737894.1:48164-74369 GCA_032191745.1 Picea mariana
TTCGAATATGAGTTCAAGGCATGATCTTAGGGAAGATACACAACTGAAAGAGAGGAATCCTCAACTTATCCCAAATATCTCTCAAGTGGTTGGGTCTCTCAAAGCCTATATAAGAAGGCCTTCTCATGGTGAAAGGTACATGATACATAAAAAGATTGGAAGTATGAAACCTATGATCTCATAGGAAACATACAATACATATATGGAGATTGAGAATTACACCAAAATTATGATCTCATAAGCGAGATGCCATTGAAGCATAATCACTGTAGATTACTTGAGCAAAGGGGTTGAACAAGGAGAGCTAGAAGAAGCTACTGCACCTTCATCAGAGGATTGTAAGTATTCTTCATTTTCTCTCATTAATATACATACATGCTTGGCCTGTTTCTTTCAAGTTTATGTTTGTTCCCCATGAACTTGTCTTTAGTAGATAGATATGTATTTGAGATAATCTCTATAGAATATGAAGCTTGTTGTATCTTTGTTTTTTCTACAGGACCTAATGAGCTTGGGATTGAAGCTCAACTTGGACTTTACGAGGACAAACGCCATTAAAAAAAGATACATTTTTCTTCTTCCTCTTCATTCATTAGCTTAATTAGATCTAAAAGGATGTCAGTGACCAATGATATCACCCTTTCTGTCTTGTTTTTAGGGGTCTAGATACCAAGAGGGAATCCACTTGTGCATAAGAGGATTCACCTGTAATAAGGATCTCTGGAGACCCTATTGTAATGCGTTTGAATTTATATTGTTATCCTTCCTGTTGGAATTGCATGGTTAATTCCTTAAAATCCATGGTGATGGGGCCAAGAGTGTGTAACCATTCAAAACCAAGCATAATTTCACAACCACCCATGTCAATAGAAAACATGTGAGATTTCAAGTTATACTGACCAATTTATAGGCGTACATTTTCACAATTCCCCCGAAATTTCATGGAACCACCATTGGAAATCATGATTTGAAATTTGTTGACAACACGGATATAGAAATTGACTTCTTGAGTAAGGTGGCGATGAATGAAATTATGAGTGTTGGCACTGTCAAATAGGATGATGACTTTCCTATGCTTAATGTAACTAATATAACCCTAATTTGCACCATACATGCTTACTTGGCATCAAGCCATCTTAGATCCCTTCTTTGCCAAAGCACTATTGAACAACTCTTTAAAAAACCTCTTTTATAAGGTCCCACACACCCTACTCCATTACTGCATGGGTGTACATGCTAGCTGACCTCAAACAACCCATGTGGACTGACAAAAGCACAAAAAAAGGAAATTTGCCGACGAAACACACAACTTTGGGTGAGTTAATTGAAACTCCCGGCCATGCATGGCCGAGGGTTCGTCCAAATACCTAGCTTCTTATAGCCTATAAAAGAAGGGTTAGGGGTCCTATTTGGAAGAGGAGAATAAGTGTAAAGAAACTCTGCCCAATTGCACATTCCCATTGTCCCAACCCTTTAGCCATCCTTGTGCAAAGAGAGATACAAAGCAAAGAAGTTGGAGGACATTTGAAGAGGAGCCAGGGATCAGGATTCATGGAGCAGTGGCCAGTCTCGACATTGTAAGTTGATTCATTAAAGTTAATAATAAAGAAATGATTTTCCCGTCCCACTATATGAGTTCTTCATAGTTCAGTAAATATATGTTTGAATCTCTAACCCATTAGTCTGTAGGTAAAATGCATGTATAGTTTGTTGCTTGTTTTGTATGCAGGTCAGCCTTGGGAGGAGAGGTTCTAACAAGCGATCAAGCATGAAGAAGGATTGACATCGAACATCTGGAACAAGGTATGTTGGTCTAACCATGTATTTGCTGAAAAGAAATGGGGATTAGGTATGGGGACGAAGGTAGAAAGTAGGTTTCTTTTGGTCATATCTGCATGCATAATATAACCCTATTTGCTAGTCCGTAGGGGGATTTCCCACCACAATAGAATTGGCGACCATATTGGGGAAGTCTCTAGGGTTCCTGGGAGTATTTTTGGGTAGTTTTAAAGGACTGGTTTTCTTGCCTATTTTTTGAAGTTTTTGCAAAGTCTGAGCTAGCAAAGAGTCTGCTTTTCCATACCAGCTATTTGTGTTATTTGCTTGACTGTGTTTTTTTGAGACCCACAGAGGTACATGCAGCCTGCATAAGGTCTGCAGGCATGTACCCGTGCCCTACTCTCTTACAGCCCACGTGTAAACGCTAGCTGAAGAAGTAATAGAAGCGTGTAGATTCCAGAAAATTTTTGAGGTAGTCATCCTCTTCCCTATTAGAATCAGTCATTCTCAGGGGATTTCTAGAATTCTTTCTAAGTCTTGGTTGTTTGCAGTCTTGTCTCAGATTGGTTTGTTTTACAATTTTTTTTCCTTACATTGTTTGCTTTTTTCTGTTAAAGAGAGTGTCTAATCCTTCAAGAGATCCTGGTTCTCAATATCAGTGGTCTCTTCCTAGTTTGGATTGTCTGTTTTTAGTTGTTTCAGAGTTTTAGAGATACACACGGCCTCGCGTGTACATGCCCTCTGGCTCTACACAGCTCGTGTGCACGCGCTTGCTGTTGGATTGTCAGTAGTGTGCTTGTGCAGGATAGTTTTTGTTGAGGGTAAGGTAGTCATCCTTTCCCTTGATAAGAGTTATACATCTCAGGTTTTGAATCTCTATCCTAGCAGTCAGTAGCTTAGGGTTGATCTTAGCCTTAGCTTTCTTTTTTCATTTAAAAGTTGTCATTAGAAATTTTTCTTTAGGGTTTTTAGACAAGTGTGAGAGTCATTTTTTAAGTTGCTAGTGTGTGATTTCCTTATGTGATTCTTTGCGATCTGCGATTAGGCCAGAATTGTTTTTGTTGATTTTTTACTTGTTGGTATTTTTTCTTTTTGCTTTATCAACATTTAAAAAAAAATCTCTTTCATTTTCTTGTTTGGTTGAAAAGTGTGATTTTGCATTAGTAACCAAGGAAAAATCTTTGTTTTCTTAAGTTCTTGATAGTTTACTTAGATTGTAAGTAGCTCATAGTCGAATGAAATCCTTCTTTAAGTTTGAGGATTCAAAAGATCTTAGAAAAATAAAAAATAAAAAATTTGAAAAGTTATTGAAAATTTGCGTTAAGTGAAAAATTTTGTTTCTAGCTTTCTGTTCATTTTATACTTTCGTCTTTCAAACATAATTAGTTTCACTTCCATACCAATTGACATAAGACAAGCCATAAAATTAACGCTAAATCTAAAATTTATTAGACTTTTATGTTTGTAGGGTTAACCAACTAGTTCAGGATTAGGGCCTTGGATTAGGTTGGAGAGGAAACTCTTCAAGGCCATTAAAATCAAACATTGGAGTCTGAGTTAGGGAGTGTCCAAGTCTAGTATCGTGAAAGTTATCTGTAACCCCCCTCTAACACAGGGGATAAAAATGAGGTCGCGTACAGAAAGGTAGAGGGGATAACCCCTCAAAAGTTGGACCAATTGTATTGGAGAACACATATAGAGGGCTTGTTTTGGGATTCCGTCGAGTGCATTTTCCACGGTGCTTCGTGGGTCTCGAATCCGTTCGAGGTACTTAGTTTTCTTCCAGACCACTTGCCTTTGATACCCTTGACAAGTTTTCGGCTCGATACCCTACTCATTGTGGTCTACCCGACTTTCGACTGTACCCGCCTAGTGACTATTCACGCGTTGGCAACCTAGTTGCCTATTTTTTTAGGGACATACACACGTGACTACGGGGGTATACCGTCGTACCTAGGACATACATCGGGCCATTATTTTCATAGTATACCCGGAGGGTGCTTTCATTTTCGAGTTGCACTTGCACCGATAAGTTGCTCTAGTGTTGGTTGTTGTAACTGTTCTTCCAATTAATTTAGTGTTTTCATGTCTTATCTTCTAGGGAATTTTTTAGTGCGTGTTGTTTTTGAATGGTTAGACTACCCTAGTGTGTCTTTGATCTTCTCACACAGTGGAGGATCACAAGCTCCGCCGGTCACGAAGGCTTCTTGGCCTACTGCCGGTTACACTGGAGCCACCCCCGCCACCACTAAGGAGAAAGCTAGACCAACAAGGGTCTTTTGAAGTGACCGAGTCACAAGAAATTGTGCCCAACCAACATCCAGAGGAATCACTCATTTTAGAGCTTGGAACGCAAGCTTTTGGTCTAGTTGAAACCTCCACCGCTGATCTTTCGGCACCCACCATCGTACTGATTCATCCTTATGAGTGTGAGATAATGTCGCATGCAGCAATGGAAACAAATGTTGTTACTCCTTCTGGGAATTCTTCAATTTCCACTACAGTTGTCACCACAGGAGAGTTTCCACCTCCTAACCCACTATCACCAGTCCGAGCCACCATGGTCTCGACCACCTCTACATCGCAAAGTGGTCTGATCTCATCTTTGGCGGTGGCCACAACCCCTTTCACACCAAGTGAGACATGCCCTCCATTCTCATACGGGATGCCTAGTTCAGGGACAAGTCCTGTACTTTCCTACTCCACTTCACAGACTTCAGGTCTAGGGGAAGGGAGCTCTAACGCTCCTCTGTAAGGACACATGGGGGAACTCCTGCTCTATTTAATGCTTTCTTTTATGGGGTAGGTCATATACCTCCTTCGTCCCCTTCACTTGGTGGCTTGCATCAACAAACAGTCGGGCAACCTGCACACCATAGTTTACATGGAGAAGGGAGTCAAGGACCACCTTCGCATAATATGCTGGAAGGTTCGACACCATTTTCTTTGTTCGGTGCATTTGGTAACAACACATTCTCGTCAGTTTCTTTCCCAACTGAGGGCAAACCCAATTTTGTACAACCTATTCCTATGTAGGGTACTATTCCTGCACAAGGGGCACACCCAAGAACTTCTTCTGCAGCAGGGCCTTGGAATTCTTGGTAGGGATCAGTTCCCTCGTCAGGAATTGCAATCTGGGGTAATTCTTTTCATAATCAATGGAACCCCAGACAAAGCACTATTCCTATCCCCATGGGACCAACATGGAGCAATCCTTCCCAAAGTCCTTCGAATGTAATGCATGCCCAACCATCTATGTCCTATTTCAGCAATCCATCGATGATGTCTTCTCACATGCAAAATCCATATGCTGGCCATGACCATGGTTTCTACCAGAATCTAAGCCAACAGCTGAACTTTTTCTGGCAACCTGGTGCCAATCAAACTCCAGGCCCCTTTTTCCTAGGTTATCACCAACAACCCAAACTACCCTTCCTAGCAACCTTGCATTTGCCAGACTTGAAAATGTTTTGAATGACCCTATCTATCATGATCCGCATTGGCCTCCTATGCTAACGAAGTTGCCTTCGGACATCCCAAAGTTTGAAGCCAAGCCTAACGAATATCCAAGAGATCATGTGACTACCTTCCATATTTGGTGCTCATCTAACTTGTTGAAAGACGAATCCGTACAATTGTGATTGTTTCAATGTACTCTCATAGGAAGTGCCGCGAAATGGTACATTGAGCTCGACCGCTCAAGATACTCTTCCTTCAGTGAACTAGTGATGTCTTTCCTAAACCATTTTCAGTTGCATATGAGATACGATGCTGGCACCGAATTGCTGGCCAATTTCTCACAAACTAAAGCAGACCATATCTCTGATCAAATTAGAGAATGGAGATGCAGAAAGAGTTTAATTAAGGTACCAATCCCACCAACATTCCTTCTCAGGTGGTTTCTTAAGTCTTTGGTTCCACAGGTGTCCAAATACATCGCGACATCGGGATTATTTTTCGAAGAAGATGCCATCATGAGAGCTCAACAACTTGAGATAATCTATTCTCAGTCCAGTTTATTATACAAGATCTTGCTAGATGCACCACGCTCAATACTTGATAAAACCAGACAGAGAGTTGGACCACATGTTGATGGTATTGTTGGTTCAGCACAAACAAATCCCACTGAGCAACTAACGAATCAGTTGCAACAATTGTCTATACAACACACAACAACCATCCAAACTATTGCTTTAGCTGCTCCCCCTACCAAAAAGTCGAATGTACACACAGTGCAGTCGACTAATCCAAAGGCCACCTAGCAACCTGAAGGAAAGAAAAAACAACGAAAGAAGGGTAAGGGGGATAAAAAAACTACTGATAATGCTAGGAGGGACAACACTGAGAAATGGAAGGCGAGGTATCCATGCAACTTGTGCATGGAAGACCACCCAACCCATCTATGTCCTCGGTTTGCAGATGCCCTAAAGTTTGTGGTACAACAACAACCTGTTGTGTTAACCAATCCTTTTCAACATGGGAAAAATCTAACTCAAGCCTCTGCAAGCACAGAAGGGGGCAGCCAAGGACCCTCTCCATCTTCAACCAACCCCACATTCGTGAATGTATATATGGTGAAGGGTGATGCTTTTATATCGACTAGAGCGCATGACTATAGTAAACCAAGAACTTCTGAGAAGAGCAAAGAAGCTGAACTCCCATCTCTTCCTCTACAGATTGAGAAGACATTGGGTGAAACAATGACACGCATCCCCAAAGGTGCATTCAAAAAATATTCTCACAACCCAAATGAAAGGGCCTCCTAGAACTATTCTGTGGTGGAATATTGATCACAAACCCCTTGTGCAATGTCCGCTTTGGAAGTCCTCCAAAGTTGCACTTCCCAGAGGAAATCCTTGTTAACCACTTTAGGATCTACCGAGACTTGTAATTTGGGTATATTCATGATGGATACAACCGACCTAAAACCTCATATGCCTTACCACGTAGCATTTCAGATAGTAGTGGCTTATCCCACAAAAACTTTTACTTGGAATATCTTCCGCACGGTGGTTGATGAGGGAGCCTTGACATGCGTTATGTCGTTGGCATGTTGGAAGGTCGTTGGCCAACCCATTTTTTCTCCATCACCTACTCTCCTCATTGCTTTCAACGGTCGTTCGTTTCGACCACATGGCATCATTCCCTCTTTCCTCGTGCAGTTAGGAGGGAAGACTGTGTGTGTCGAGGTAGAGTTAGTGGATGCTCCCCTTGACTATAACCTCTTGTTAGGAAGGATTTGGACTTATGCCATGCAAGCTGTGGTTGCTACAGTTTTCTGGGTCTTGTTGTTTCCACATGAGGGCCGGATAGTGACCATCAATCAATTGTCTTTATCTAGACTTGACCCTTCATTGGGGGCCTCCACGGTCCTGATGATCGATAATCCTCAACAAAGTGTAGTCAACGTAGGGGTTGGTTTGTGCCCATATTTGATGGGTACCTTCGATTACCCGCCCCCTCAAGGCGATATCAAGTTTATATCCAATCACCATAAGGTTGAGATTTTTCAATTTTCATCATTCTGCATGACTTACTTCGACGATCTATGGATACTTTCTTCCCCATCAACCACGATGGATGGGACAGGGCACCCGGGCATGTCCATGACCTTGTCTGTAGCTAAAGTAGCGTACTCTTTAGTCTAGCAAGCTTCAGCCAACACTAATCCAACTCCTGCACAAGAGTTCGATCCACTTTTGGAGCCAATTTGTACTCAAGGTTCTCTTGCTCACACCGATTCATTAGACTTAGTCTTGCCCACTGATGAAGCTATAATTGAGGCAATGACTAGTCTTGACAAACCCTGGGAAGATCTTCATCATAGATCATACTTCCTCCCAGCGTTAATTAGAATCGAAGTTGGAGAATTTACCTTGACTATGATGGGAGATAGGTCTTGTCCAATTAATCCCTTAGCTACACACGAGGTTTATGTTGAGGGTAATATGGAAACTATCGTTGAAACCTTAACGATCAATATCTCTCGAAACCCTGGCATTGTGGAGAATGTTTTCTTCGGAGCTGATTTCTCCCCCAGAGAGATTCGAATCTACACGAATCTTTTTAAAGAATTCTGCGACTTTTTTGCCTGGTCTTACGAGGAAATGCCAGGTATCGATCCAAAAAAAGTTGAACATGAAATCACAACGTATCCAGATGCCAAGCCTATCCAGTAGAAGATTCGTTGAGTTAACCCCAAGAAAGAAGCAGCCATTAAGGTTGAAGTTGAGAAACTGCTAAAAGTTGGTTTTATCTATCCTATCCATTTGATCCAATGGGTGTCAAACCCTATGCCAGTCAATAAAAAACAAGGCACAATTCGTGTATGTACAAACTTCCGTGATTTAAACAAGGCCTGTCCCAAAGATAATTTTCCCACACCATTCATCGACCAAATAATTGATAAATGTGTGGTTTGTGAGGCCTTTTCTTTCATGGATGGTTTTTCGAGATATAACCAAATACAAATCAAACCTGAAGACCAACACAAAATGGCATTCATCTGTCCATGGGGTACATTCGCGTATTGTAAGATGCCTTTTGGTATCAAAAATGCTGGAACCACCTTTCAGTGGGCCATGTCTTTTGCTTTCCATGACCTCAAGCATATATTCGAAGCCTATTTAGATGATTTAGCATCTCGATCTCGCAAGAGAACAGATCATCCAACACACCTCTGACTTATCTTTGAGCATTGTCACTACCAAATTCGCTTGAACCCAAACAAGTGCAGCTTTTGTGTAACATCAAGATGATTGTTAGGTTTCATAGTGTCAAAAAAAGGGATCATGGTCGATCCTCTCAAGGTTGAGGCAATAATTCAGTTGCCCCCCCCATGCACAATTCTTCAACTTCAGAGTCTCCAGGGCAAGGAAAATTTTCTAAGACGCTTTATCGCTAACTACGTCGAGATCACCAAGGGATTTATGCGCTTACTTAAAAAATATGTTCCCTTTTATTGGGACGATGTCGCTCAATGCTCTTTCGCCGCATTGAAACATGCACTCACAACTGCCCCTCTGCTCCGGCCACCTAACTATAACAAGGATTTCTTATTATATCTAGATGTAGCAGAGTCAACCATTGGCATGGTCTTAGTTCAAGAGATGACTTGTTCTCAGAATATGTTATCTATTATCTCAGCCAAGGCCTCGTAGGACTAGAACTCAATTATTCTCATATCAAAAAACTTGCATTGGTAGCAGTCCATGTTGTTCAACGGTTCCGTCATTATGTTATATTTTGTAAGACCACCGTCATTGCTATCGTGAATCCATTTCAGTACATGTTGACACGACAGGTAATAGGCAGAAAAATCAGTAGATGGATAGTCATCCTCTAGGAGTTTGACTTAGATTTCGTTTCAGTGAAGTCCAAAAAGTGAATGGTCTTTGTAGAACTTATTTCAGAACTTCCGATTGAGTCAGGTGATCTTGTGCCCGAAGAGTCTCCTATCAGAGGAGATATGTTTTTGATCACCTCTTCGGATCCCTGGTTTTGAGATATCCTTATCTATCTCTAGATTTTGAGGTGCCCCACCACTTCTTCTCGTGATGAGCGTCGACACATACGCCATCAGGCTAAGAACTATCCCATACTCGATGATACATTGTATCAGAGAGGTGTAGATTTCATCCTACACCAATGTCTCACTCACGACAAAGTAGTTATCGTGCTTAATGATTGCCATACCAGAGCTTGTGGAGGTCATTTGTCTGGGTTGGAAACAACCCAAAAGATTCTACGAGCAGGTTACTTCTGGCCAACACTTATTAAATATTGTATCGAATCGGTCAAGAAGTGCCATCCATGCCAAATCTTCTCTCGAAAGATGAGGGCACATCCAACTGCCATGTTTCCTGTCATCACAATTGGTCCCTTCACCAAGTGGGGGATTGATTACACTACATGCAACCCTCCTTCAGCAAGGGAGCATCACTATATCATTGTAGTTGTAGACTACTTCACGAAGTGGGTTGAGGCTATGCCAATGTTTAAAGATGATGGAGAGACTGCAGCTCTCTTTTTATTCAACCAAATAATAGCTAGGATTGGCATCCCAAGGGAGACTATCACTGACCATGGCAGCCACTTTCAGAACCAGATGATGACCGAGTTAACGTCAAAGCTTGGGTTATGGCAGGAACATTCGTCACCCTACTACCCCCAAGAAAATGGTCAGGTGGAAGCTATGAACAAAACTCTTAAGACCATTCTACAACGAATGATCAACTTAGCCAAGTAAAATTGGCATTTGATGTTATACTCATCATTATGGGCTTACCGAACATTTTTTAATACTGCAACTGGTTTCTCACCTTTCCAAATCATTTACGGGTTGGAGGCAGTCTTGCCTATCGAATGTCAGATCCCGTCTCTAAATTTGGTAGTACAGTTATTGCCAGACACATTCCATCATTATTGCAGTACAATTATTACCAATTTACATCTTTGTGTCAGTTTCGTGTCGTTGATTGGGCATACATAAAAGCCCTCCTATGATAATTCTATTCCTGTCGACCTCAACACATCATCCGAGAACTAGACTTAGAAACCAGTTAGTACCTTGGGACCTGCATGTCTCAATGGCATGCCTCCTCGCATCCGAAAATGGGTTTACATCATTGACCTCTGATTAGATGATTCCACAGATGTTTGACTTCATCTCATCTATCCACATTCGTTGGAATGTACTAGGGTACCTTGGGAATCATTGACATCAATGGTGATTTCTCTCGCGCTTGTTAACGGTTTACATCATTGACCGATAATCAAATGGTTTATACCATGTTCAACATCAAGACATCTATTCACATGGTTAGATTCATACAACAACGGGATTGGTAAGAAGACTCTAGGTTGAGTAATTCACTCTCATATATACTTTTCCCAGGTTGCGACGGATTTTCTTTGAACACTGACACATATACTGTTACATAGATCCACTTTGTATTGGTCGTGGCTATGTCTTTTCATCCCGTAGATCCACTGTGTATTCTTCGTGGCTACGATCCATTCAGGTCATGCAAGTATAGATCCACATTGTATGTTTAGTGGCTATACATTTTTGTCAATATAATTATGGATCTGTAGTGTATTCTAAGGTGGCCATACCTGAAAAAGTCTTTATCACTCAAGCATAGGTATTCATGCCCTGGGTTTGAAACATGTCATAAAATTTGTTTGATGGTTGTGTGCATCTTTTTCCAGTCTCTCTGCATCCATACCCTTACTCTAAAAATTCTACAAAGTACTTCAGTCATCATCGTCTTATGACTTTTCACTTTGTGGGGAAACCTGTTACACGTCAAAATTACTCACTTCAATAGTGACACAAGTGTCATCATTACAATTGTTGTAAGTGTCACATATTGTCCGCAAGTGTCTCATCTTGACCACAAGTGTCGCAAGTGTCGCAAACATCATACTGTCATATTTCCTATCTCGTGCCTCTAAATACATCATAAGGACACTTAAGACACCTCAAAGACTGGTTTTGAAGAGGAGAAATCACTTGACAAGAAGTACAAGTCTTTTTCCATTGGAAAAACCACTAAAAAGTCAATTTTTGGAAGGGAACGCTCCCCTATGCTCTGTTAGGGAACGCTGACGCTCTGTACCCTCTTCCAAGAGACCATTCCAATGCTCTGTGTCCCTTTTGAGGGAGAGCTGGCCTTTTTTCGGTGAATTTTGGTTTGTTGGAGGAAATCAGGGAAGAATCCTGACAATCTTTGAGGTTGGTTGGATTTGAATATGAGTTCAAGGCATGATCTTAGGGAAGTTACACAACTAAAGGAGAGGAATCCTCAACTTATCCCAAATATCTCTCAAGTGGTTGGGTCTCTCAAAGCCTATATAAGGAGGCCTTGTCATGGTGAAAGGTACATCATACATAAAAAGATTGGAAGTATGAAACCTATGATCTCATAGGAAACATACAATACATATATGGAGATTGAGAATTACACCAAACTTATGATCTCATAAGTGAGATGCCATTGAAGCATAATCAATGTAGATTAATTGAGCAAAGGGGTTGAACAAGGAGAGCTGGAAGAAGCTGTTGCACCTTCATCAGAGGATTGTAAGTATTCTTCATTTGCTCTCATTAATATACATACATGCTTGGCCTGTTTCTTTCAAGTTTATGTTTGTTCCACATGAACTTGTCTTCAGTAGATAGATCTGTATTTGAGATAATATCTGTATAATAGGAATCTTGTTGTATCTTTGTTTGTTCTACAGGACCTAACGAGCTTGGGATTGAAGCTCAACTTGGACTTTGCGAGGACAAATGCCATTAAAAAAAGGTACATTTTTATTCTTCCTCTTCATTCATTAGCTTAATTAGATCTAAAAGGATGTTAGTGACCAATGATATCACCCTTTCTGTCTTGGTTTTAGGGGTCTAGATACCAAGAGGGAATCCTCTTGTCCACAGGAGGATTCACCTATAACAAGGATCTCTGGAGACCCTATTGTAATGTGTTTGAATTTATATTGTTTTCCTTCTTGTTGGAATTGCATGGTTAATTCCTTAAAATCCATGGTGATGGGGCCAAGAGTGTGTAACCATTCAACACCAAGAATAATGTCACAACCACCCATGTCAATAGAAAACATGTGAGATTTCAAGTTATACTGACCAATTTATAGGAGCACATTTTCACAATTCCCCCCAAATTTCATGGAACCACCATTGGAAATCATGATTTGAAATTTGTTGACAACACAGATATAGAAATTGACTTCTTGAGTAAGGTGGCGATGAATGAAATTATGAGTGTTGGCACTGTCAAATAGGATGATGACTTTCCTGTGCTTAATGTAACTGTTATAACCCTAATTTGCACCATACATGCTTACCTAGCATCAGGCCATCTCAGATCCCTTCTTTGCCAAAGCACTGTTGAACAACTCTTTAAAAAACCTCTTTTATAAGTTCCCACGCACGCTACTCCATTACTGCATGCGTGTACATGATAGATGACCTCAAACAGCCCGCGTGGACCGACAAAAGCATGAAAAAAGGAAAGTTGTCGACGGAACACACAGCTTTGGGTGAGTTAATTGAAACTCCCGGCCATGCATGGCCGAGGGTTCGTCCAAATACCTAGCTTCTTATAGCCTATAAAATAAGGGTTAGGGGTCCTATTTGGAAGAGGAGAATAAGAGTAAAGAAACTCTGCCCAATTGCACATTCCCATTGTCCCAACCCTTTATCCATCCTTGTGCAAAGAGAGATACAAAGCAAAGAAGTTGGAGGACATTTGAAGAGGAGCCCAGGATCAGGATTCACGGAGCAGTGGCCGGTCTCGACATTGTAAGTTGATTCATTAAAGTTAATAATAAAGAAATTCTTTTCCCATCCCACTATATGAGTTCTTCATAGTTCAGTAAATATATGTTTGAATCTCTAACCCATTAGTCTATAGGTAAAATTCATGTATAGTTTGTTGCTAGTTTTGTATGCAGGTCAGCCTTGGGAGGAGAGCTGCTAACAAGCGATCAAGTGTGAAGAAGGATTGACATCGAACATCTGGAACAAGGTATGTTGGTCTAACCATGTATTTGCTGAAAAGAAATGGGGATTAGGTCTGGGGATGAAGGTAGAAAGTAGGCTTCTTTTGGTCATATCTGCATGCATAATATAAACCTATTTGCTAGTCCGTAGGGGGATTTCCCACCACAACAGTAACCCATCAATTTGAGGGTTTGGGGAGAAAAAAAATAGTTAGAGGATTCAGTGAAATCAGTGGTTCAACTTCAGAAGGATCAGAGGGTAGCGTAGGATCATCTTTTTTGGGTATCTCTACTTCAGGGGAAACCTCAACCTCTTCATCAGAAACATCCTCTGAAATGGCCATAATTTTTTTATTTTCTTTACACTTATACTAGGGAAAGTTTTTATCATCAAAATTGTAGCAAAGACCCTTGAGTTGGCATTCAACCATTTCTTCCCTTTTTAATTTTGGACCTTGAAAGGAGGGGCCTGAGGAGCAGCAGTGGTGGGTTTTGGGCAAGGAACAAAAGTGGGTTTTTCTGGGGCCAAGATGACATGTTGTTCCTCCTTGTCACATTTATTTGCTTCCAACCAAGTCTACGGGCGATCCATTATGCCTTGGGCTCAGATTTCATCCTTGAGGCCACTGATAAAGCATTCCCACAAGAAAGAATTTTCCATTCCTCCATGTGAAAAATCCAAGTGCTCAAAGGTAGCAATAAAATATTCCACTGTTCCAGACTATTTAGACTTGTTTAAATGTCCTAAATGGTGGATTTCTATCTCAAAGAGTTCATACAGCTCTGCAATAAACTGTGACCAAGAAACATACCCTTGGCGTGCATTTTGATGTCTGTTATGACACAATTTGTACTTGCCCAAAATCCCAAGGAAAGTGGATACAAAATTGGCATAACTGGGAATAACCTATCATTGTCACCTTAAATAGAGATCCCTTTCTATTTAGGAGTATGTTAAGACTACCCTAGGGGAGACGTCCCTGGTGACCTGGGGGGTTTGAGAAGGATAAGGAAAATAGTCACAAGAAAATTCTTCCCCTCTCACAAATCACTCAAATCAAAGGATTCTTTTATGCCTTAAGGATGAAGCAAATGGATAATATTGTGTACCTTCCCAGAACAAGACAATAATGAAAACAAGGAACTTTCCAAGTACCAGGTGATTGTTAGTACTTCATAAGACAATAAACCTTCATAAAATAAGCTAGATGATTATGAATTTGCAGCAATGCAACAACTTATAACAACCACAAGATTCAAGCCTTGAAATTTCTTGAAAAAGACAATAAAAAGTGACTTTGACTAGACAAATTGATAGTAAATTGTCACAAGCAAAATTGACAATGATTAGCTAGATTTTAATGTCACTTTTGCAAATATTTTTCTGTAGTTAGATGGTTGTAGCTATCAATTTCAACAGAAGCAAGTTCAAATGGCCAAAAGTGCAAGAAAAATACACACAAAACTAACACTTACCTAGTAGATTCTCTAGCAATTATCACAATTGAATTTTGATTGGTTCTAGTGCAAGTTAGGTGGGTAAATGTGCCAAATTAATGTATGTTAATATGGATGTAGCAATGTTTTGCTAAAACAACAATTGAGATTGGTATTTGGTCTAATTTAGGGTTAGAAAAATTTAGTAAAGTGTTCAAGGATAAGAGTATAAGTGTTTGTTTGATCAATTACCACGTGTAGAAGGTAGTATAGTGCCTTTCTAGGGTAAATGGAGTCACTAATGGCTGAAACAAATATTAATGGAAATATAGCAATGATAATGATATGTTGAATGGTGGAGAGGATAAGAGAGGTGTTGGTATCCCATGGCCTCAAAAATCCACTTCCAAAAGAAAATTTGCTAGAAAGTAACAAAGGTTAGGCCCTAGCGATTTTCTCTTTCCTTGAACAAAATGTAATAAAATATGCAATTGGGAAATGGAAGTAGGGTTACTAGAGTGATAAAATGGTAGGGCTCTAGTATATACTTCAAATTAGGTGCCTTTCAAGAGATTTTAGCACATGGAAGATTATAGAGAAAAAGATAATAACATATGTCATTCCCCTAGTGTTGGAAGCAGGCCAAAGCATAAAAGCAAGGCAGTTTTGGGAAAGAAAGTATGCACGAGGAAAGCAATAGCTGGAAGAAAGAAATGCACGTGTGCATGCAGGGAAGACCTAACGACATTAGGTTTAGGGTTTTGGTAATGTATTGTAATGGATAAAGAGCTAGAAAACATATAAATATAGCTACTTAGGTATCATAGGGGGCTCCGATGATTATTGTTAATATGGAGGTTCAGAGTTTGATATACGATAGAGATAAGTTGTTATTGTAGAAGTATTATGGTGAGTGATATGTAAATTTTTCTTTATGATCTATTTTGTATAATCTGTTGAGCTAGAGAAGACAAAGGAAGGTAGATCTCAAGGGTCATAGCGCAGGCTGAGGAGCCTGGTGCGATCTAGTCCTCATCATATAGATCTTACACAACTGTGAAGGATTGTAAAGCGTGTGATGCTCTAGATGTAGAAATACTATAATAAAATATTTGAGAGCCAAATCTTTGTGGAGGTATCCTAAGAGGGGGTGAACCATGGTAACATCTGTGTTATGTGACGAATGCATGCATATCTTTATTGTTTTAAGTAGTTATTGTTATGCTTAAATGAATGCATTGTTATATTTCCCCCATATTTGAAAATCACAGTATATTTTGGTTACACGTTATAATAATGGTTCAATATTTAGTTCTCATATCTCACACTCAATCCTAGGATGTAAACACCTGAGTCTTACAACCACCCATTAAAGTTATCTCGGGTGAGACTGTGCATCGTATTCTGTGTGTTGTGTTGCCTTCTGGTTTACCAGGAGGGCCGATAATTTTAGAGGCTTTGTTGGAAACCTGAATAGACATGAACCCTGGGTCAATAAACTCAGACATAATAGAAGAGTAAGTAAGAGAGTTAACCAAAAAATGGTTATGTTTTCATTGGTAGGAACAAGAGAGGGTTGAGTATATGAGATAAGTTGAAGACCTGTCAGAGGAAGATCAAGACAAGATTAGGGAAGAGAGTAATGATCCATTAGAAGGGAATGTTGAGACCATGGAATCCCACAAAAGCAGAGATAAAAACTTCGCTAAGAATCAAAGGGCTAGAGTTTTCACAGAGAGACAACAGAAACCCTAGAATAACACCCCACAAATATCTAGAGAAATACGTGTTTATTGATTTGCATGAAGTCTTTTTCTGTGATTTCTCACACTATTGCAGGAGTGGATACTAAGGTTGAAGGATAACCACACAAAGAACATGATTTGATAGTTAGAGTGGATCCCAGTATAGATTGAGCAGTTACAGTAGGTGAACAACAAATTCACCTGCGTGGTAGACTTTTGGCTTGACAGTATTATGGCAGGTTTTATAACATAGTTTGCAGTCAATACAACAAAGTTGTATAGTGCGAAGGAGGAAGAGTTTCTACGTGGACCTCAAGGAAGGTACATTAAATCGTTGTATACTTCTATTAAGATATTGCTATATAAGAAAGGTGTAAGGACAATGGAATCAGACAACTAAACTTCCCTACGTGCATGGGGGAAGGGGGGAAGCACTGACAGAAAGAGGAGAAATGGAAGGAGGAAAGGATAAGGGAAAGAAGGAGGAACCCTTGGACCTGATCATGATGGATGATGACCAGATCCAGTGGATCTTGGAGACAACTGGAAAGACACGTAGCAAAGTACCCTACCAATACAAGGTGAATACTAAGAAGAGATTTGTAGCCGTGAGGGAAGGTTTGGCGAGTGATGAGGAAGAGGTAGAGGATCTCCAGGTTGTCGAGAAGAATGAGGAAATCTTCTGTGCAACATATGAGAGGAAGACAAGAGGTCCAAGAAAGGGAAGAGAAGGCAACAATCCTATCCATATTAATGTTAGTGTGGAACCCATAAACCCATGTGAGACTAATACACCAAAGAGAACACCACCGTTAAGAGGACCGAAGTTCAGAAGTAGTTAGACAACAAGAAGTACATCTACACAAGGAACAACAACTGGAGGATCCAGTTCAAGAAACACTAGTCAAGTGTCTAAACCGTGCCGAGGCAGTAGTTCAACATTTAGAATGGCAGGACATGACTCCACCATCAGGTTACCAAAATTTTGAGGAGAAGTAGCAGAAGACCTGCAGAAGCACTTGTTCATTTGTGCAAATATCTGGGAAGAAAAACAAATCACCGATGAAGATACCAAACTTGCGCAGCTAGCTATTACGCTAAGAGGCTACGCACTAGAATGCTACATGAGTCTGGACACAAACAATTTACCTGGGATGACAAGGACACTAACACACATAAAGAAGTTACTGATAAATGAGTTCCAAAATCCAAGCTCAGAGGATCAATACATGAATGAGATGATAGAAATACGACAGAAACCAGGAGAATCTGTTTGGGAAATTGACTAGTGATTCAAGAATTTAAAAGGGAAGTTGAAGTATCTCGTGACTGATATGCAACATAGGAACCTGTTCATCAATTCACTACTAGCACACTTAAAATACACATTGCGACAAAAAAATTTCTAGATGCAGGCAAAGGATCTGCAGGAAGCCCTACAACTGGAAGAAAACTAGTATCAACAGATAGATCCAACTATTGACGAACTAACGAAAGATTTGAAGAAATTAACGTTCCAACTCAACCAAAATAAGAATAAGGATAAATGGGAAGTTGTTTGGTGTACAACATATAGGATGGAAGGAACCCACAAGAACGAATTCCCAACATTCACACAATATATGGCTGCAGGAATGCCAAACCTGTTACCAACAGGAGGACTATGGTGTGAAGTATGCAAGAAACCGGGTCATGACCCATACCACTACCCTATGATGCAAAAATATCAGAGAGTCCCAAAGAGTTCATATTGTACCTTTTGTAAGTTAGTAGGCCATGAAAAAAGGACATCAGATACATATCAAGTGCAAGCAGAAATGATGATTGGGCAAACTGCACCACAGTTTAATCAAGTTCCATCTCCATGCAACACTACGCAACAACAATATAATACTGCGCAACAACCATATAATAATGCGCAAGCACAGTACAACACATCACAACCTCAGTACAATACCGCACAGTATAATCAAGCGCCTCAGTATAATGCATCGAGACGAGATCAAACAGGATACAGAGGTGGAGGACAAGCTATAGGAGGTTTTGGATGGGATAGAGGACTAGTGGTATGTCACAATTGTCAACAACCAGGACATTATTCAAGAGAATGTTTGCTTCCGCCAACAAATTGTATGTATTGTCGCGCATCAAACCATGATACAGAGGAATGTTCAACACTATTAGTAAATATACAGGAAAAGAGGAACCAGAACAACCAGAATGTCCAGTGGATTTCATCTGAAGCAAGGGATGAGGGACAAAACATCAACATCATCATTCGTGGAGGAACTAAAATAGGAAACGACATCGCTTGATAAGAGCCAGTACAAAACCAGTGGGTGAAGAATAACACCGAACCAAGGAAACAATTCGATGCACATAACGAGAAGGTGATATTTAAGGAGGCCAAATAATAATTTCAGAAGGAAGACATGGTGTCGACTTCAATCGCACAAAAAAACAAGGAAGCAACAGAGTACGAGATGCCTCTAGTATTGGATCATACCAATGAAATGAAATACATGGGACAAGTAAGTATTATCAAAGGCTTTTTGCAATCATGTGTAAAGGTATTAAGTGATCCATCATCTGTGAAAATATTGCAAAACATATTAGAAAAATGTAGTATAGAGATGGAAGGAAAACTAGAGCCAAAAATAGTAAATCACCTACATATAAGAAGAAGAACCACTAGGGAGTTTAGACTGAATGCCAATATCAGAGATTTCAACATGGGAGATATCATACTAGATCTAGGATCTGAAGTTAATGTGTTACCAAAGAAGACATGACAATGCATGGGAGAGCCCACATTAGGATATTCACCTATTCAATTGAAATTGGAAAACCAATAGAGAGTCCTACCAATTGGTAGACTGAAAGGAGTAATAGTAGACCTAGATGGAGTGCAGACTAAAGAAAATTTTGAAGTCATTTAAATAGTGGATGGCACAACACCTTACCCAATGTTGCTTGGTCTGGATTGGGCATTTGACAACCAGGACATAATCAACTTGAAGACTAGAAAGATGACATTTGAGTCAGGAGAATATAGGGTCATCGCGCCATTAGACCCATCAGAAGGGGAAAGGTTCATACATTCTTAGACTTAGAGGAAATTGGCCAGTTGTACAGAACAACTGCATGCGATGAAGATTGCATAAACCCAACTGCAGATGGGATACTCAGTTGGAAGAGAATTACTTCATGTGCAACAGACTCAGACACCAGTTTAGAGAAATGGCAACAAAGGCTACACGAAGTTTCCACGAGAAGATGTGCAAGAATAGACCGTGCAGTAAGATGGGTCGGCAGAGAAATTTTGGAACCACCCAGTTTCTATAGAATAAACGATTTGGAAACATTATTGGCACAGTAAGAAGATGAAGTCTTGGAGAATCAGAGACTATTAGCACTTGATATATCACTCAAGGCCACACTTGCAATATGGTGGGGCACACACAAAGAGACAATCACAGATTGTTACCATTGTAAGCGGTTACTGAGCATAAGGTTCGACCCAGAATAGAAGAACCACAAGCAACAAATGTATGAGGGACAAGGGTCACCAGTGAAACACTTGGAGAAGTGAAGAACACTATGGAAATTAACACCCCGAGAGGAATGGCCTCATAATTTCATACACACTCTAAAGGGCATACCAACGAACTGGTATACAAATCAAGAATTGTGCAAAGGAACTGCGACCTGGATGACATTGAAACAGAATTTTACAGTCACATTCTCATTCGAGCATGAGAACCCAAACATATATGCCTATATTAAACATATAAGAGTGATATTCATCAAAGAACCAGAAGTAGAACTTATCACAGAAGAACAACAGTGGAACAAACAGATAGTCAAAGAACTGTTGTCATGTTACCATGTGCAAGAGGAAGCACCAGATGAAGATGATCCATGCGGCATTCAAATTGAAGAAGAAGAAGGAGAAAGAGAAGTGGAAGGTCCACCTATAGAATCAGAAGTCATTTCCATGCCGATCAAGGTAAAGAAATTCAATATTGGGACAGTCGAGCATCCCAAAATGGCCAGCATTGGAGACTACTAGGATGCGCAAATAGTGGAAAGCATAACGGAGTTATTGCATGAATACAACGACCTTTTTCCCACAAAATTTACAGAGATGAAGGTTATAGAAGGAGAGCTAGGGGAAATGAATATACCACTCAGACCTGAAGCGAGACGATCAGAAAGAGACCATACATACTGAACCCAATATATCAGCAAAAATTCAATGCTGAGATCGACAGGATGCTCGAAGCCAGAATCATAGAACCGGTCGAAGAATCATAATGGATAAGATCGATGGTGGTGCAGGAAAAGAAACAAGGAGGGATCAGGATATGCATTGACTTGAGGAATTTGAACGATGCATGCCTACATGACCCATTCCCTACACCTTTCATGGACAAAGTGTTAGAGAATGTAGGTGGACATGAAGCTTACTCATTCACTGATGGATTCTCAAGATACCATCATATCAAGATAGCACATGAAGACAAATACAAGACCACGTTTCTGACAGAATGGGGATCCTACCAATACACAATCATGTTGTTTGGACTGAATAATGCACCAACAATATTTTCCAGAGTAGTCATCATAGCATTTAAGGAATTCATCCACCAGTTTCTAAAGGTATACCTGGATGATTGGACAGTCTATAGTTTGTTGAAAGACCATGTAGAAGTCTTATGCCTAATGTTGGAAAGATGTAGGCAGTGCCAAATATCACCGAACATAAAAAAATTCATATTCGAAACACCATTTGGGATACTCTTGGGCCATATAGTATGCAAACAAGGTTTATTACTAGATCTTGCAAAGATCGCAGTAATTGTTAACTTACCAGCACCAAAAATAGTCTGTCAACTAAGAGCAACGTTGGGACACACAAGATACTACCAGAAATTTATCAAAGGGTACGCGCAGATTACTGCACCAATGGAAAAGATGTTAAGAAAGGATACAAAGTTTCAGTGGAATGATGAGTGTCAACACGGTTTGGATACCTTGAAGGAAAATATGGTCACCGTACCAATATTAGTATTTCCAGACTGGGAGAAGACATTCCACGTGCATGTAGATGCATCAGCCATAGCACTTGGAGCTATCTTGGCGCAGCCATGAGTGGGAGACTTGGATCACCCAATAGCATTTGTGAGCAGAAAGTTATCAGAATCAAAACAAAACTATAACACTTCAGAAAGGGAAGGCCTAGCTATGGTCTATGCACTGCAAAAGTTTAGGCATTACTTATTGAGGAAACACTTTAAGATGTTCACAAATCACTCAGCCCTTAAATACCTTGTCAACAAGCTAGTGTCGGGGGGGATAATCTGTCGATGGTTACTACTATTTCAAGTATTTGTCAGTGAAGTAATAGTTAATACAGGAAAATTGAATGCAGAACTTGACCACCTATCAAGGGTCTCAAATGGGGAAGAACCTACGAAATTAGAAGACAAATTTCCAGATGCACAACTATTCTCAGTCCAGATCACTGATGAATATTTTGCAGATATCATTTAGTACTTGAGCACAGGTACTGCACCACAAGAATATAACACCGCATAGAAGAAAAACCTGGTAGTCCGTGCTGTCGACTATCAACTGATTGCAACACACTTGTACAAAATGGGTGACGATAGAATCTTGCAAAGATACGTGTTAGAACATGAAAGACTAAGAGTTTTAGTAGAAGATCACGAGGGAATAGAAGGAGGGAATTATGCAGGAAAATCTACCGCACAAAAGGTATTATGTGCAGGACTATGGTGGCCGATGATTCACAAAGACTCAAAGGAGTACTTTCAAAGATGCCATGTCTCTCAAAGGGTAGGTAAACCCGATAGAAGGGATGAGATGCCATTACGACCACAAGTAAAATTGCGGGCATTCGACAAGTGGGAAATAGATTTTGTGGGACCAAACAACCCGCCAGCAAAAAGAAAAGGATCTAGGTACATTATCACCATGACAGAGTACCTAACAAGATGGGTGGAAGCCGCACCAGTGAAGGATTGCAACATATAAACAAAAACACACTTTTTATTTGAACAAGAAATCACTCGATTTGGGTGCCCAAGAGATTTGATGAGTGAACAAGGAACATACTTTATAAATAACACCATCAGTACTATGATTGAAGAATTTGAAGTCCATCATCAGAAGAGCACACCATATCACCCACAAGAAAATGCCAGAGTGGAAGAATTCAAAAAAATCCTGGAGAACACATTGACAAAGATCTGTAACGTCAACAGGGACAACTGGGACCTCAAAGTACCAACAATATTATGGGCCTACAAGACTACATGAAAAAATTTGACAGGGAACATGCCATTTAAACTGGTCTATGGACAAGAAGCAGTGGTGCCATTAGAATTTTTAGTACCAATCTTGCGCGTAGCAACAATCACAAATATGATAGAATGAGGTGTAGTACATAAACAAATAAATCAGTTAATGACCATGGAGGAAGACTAGATGTTAGCAGGGTTCCACCAACAAGTTCAGAAAGTAAGGGACAAATCTTGGAATGATAGACACATCAAGAAGAAAACTTTTAAAGAAGGAGATCTAGTATTGATGTATGACAACAAATCATTTCAGCACCCAAGAAAGCTAAGATTGCACTGGCTAGGACCGTATGAAGTAAAATCTGTCACAGATGGAGGAGCTATACAGTTGAGAGACTTACTAGGTGCATAACTTAGAGGGATTATCAATGGGATTCGATTGAAGTTGTACTAGGACAGTCGACCACCCACCGTGCACTATAACAAAATAAGAAATAAAAATAAGAAAAGGATATTAAACGATATGAACAAAGGTGCAGTGCGTCGAAGAAAGAAAGTAAACGCATTCTTAGGAACACAAACTTGACAAGGAGAAGGACAATGAACAGGTCACGATGGAAACAAATGGGAAATGAAAAGACAAAAAAATCATTACGACAAGATGACGTTAGGTAGAATTGAATGACGGAAAGGACCGATGGGACACCATATTAATTGCGCCAACTAGAGACAGCAAGGTAGAGTAATGGAAAGTATGAAAGAGCCAGAGGTGCATTGAACCCATAATCAAGGAAGCGTATTCAACAAGCTTCATGCAAAACCCATACAACACACGGACGTGGGAGAAAAGAGTCCATTTGTGAAAGGAGAGTAGACAGAGAGAGATAGAGGTTAAGGAGCATACATCCACATTCACATAGGTCAAATAGACCATCCAAACTCAACAAACATTAGACAGTCACTGCCATGGCACCACCAAAGCAAGCAGAAGCAATCCAGAGTGCCTGACCAACCAGAGTTAAAACCAGGTCATGGGTACAGTTGGAATAAAGTGAACAATAGTCACTGAAGATCGTCAATGTTGACAAAGTCCCATCTCTAGACATAGCATCGGTGAACCCTACGCCTATAGTGGAAGAAACCCAACAACCAACATTGGAGGTCACAAATATAGATAGAACAATAGAAGTACACGAGCAGTAGAACCATGATGCAGAACCCTGAAGGAGGTGCAACCAGAGAACACTAAAGAAACTCCAAGAGTCAATGGAACAATGATGAATTTGGAAGCAACAGTTGAGCTAGACGAACCTCAAACCACTATCGTAGACCACCCACCGGAAGGAACAGTAGAGGACATCAAAGGTTGGCCAAAGTGGTACTCCAAAGAACAATCGGGAGCCGCTAGAACCTCGAGCGAACCACCACCACCGAAGAAAGACAAGCAGCAGGTACCTAGGTCAACTCGCAAGAAACCAATCACAACAATCGTTCTACCACATATACCAGATGGGATATGAGTGGGATCAAACTTGTTGGGACATATTGACAAGCTAAAATAATCAGACCACAATATAGCAGACGAAGCCAAGTTTCCAAAATTTGCAAAGAGAGTATACTTGGATACTGTGGGCACAAATCGATTGGGGAATTGATTGATCAACTGCTCCATTGGGCAACAGGATTGGAACAAACAAGAATTTTAGGTTTGTTGGACCTACCACATTTTGGTCGAGGTCAGTATGTAGGTGTGTGTGTCGAACAACTGATAGCAGTCACACATGGTGGGGACATATGGTTGGAAAAGCTCGTCTCAATAGACATAGAGCCTATTGCGAGCATAACAGGGTTTCCATCCCAAGGCATGGATCCTACACATTTTCTAGACAACAAAGCCAGGGAGAAAGAGCTAGTAGAAGAAATGAAGAAGAAATATGGCACCGATAGGGGGACACAAGGAATTATTCTCAAGAGGATCAATGATGTCACAACACAGATGGGCGCAAAAATATTATCCTGTAAGCTGCTGAGAAAGTGTTGTAGAGAGGAAGTTCCATCTAGGGTTGTCGCAGTTGCAGCCCAATGCGTCAAGGGAACCATAGTGAGTTGGGCACTGTATCTCTTGAACTTATTCCTGGATGACTGCAAGGATGCACAGGATCTAGGAATTGAGTTTCACTATTCATGTCTAATCATGTTAATAGCCTTCATGGGATGGAGAGAACCAAGGTATGTAACTTTTTGTACCAAACCTAAATCGAACCAGGGAGAAAGATACTTATTGCTGAGAACCACATCAGGTGTTAAGCACAAAAGGATGAACATGTCCATATTTGAAGGATACCTATGTGACCTGTAGGAAGCCATCTCCAATATGTGGAGGATCACACCGCAGGTTGTTGCGTGGTATCGGGACATTGCCAAATTCAAGGCCACACGCCATGCAATGTGGATATAGGTACGAAAGGATCCCTATAAATAGTGGCTACAAATGCGCTATTGTATCACAAAGGGTGACATCAACATGGTCGTCAACGAATGGGACAACGAGTGGAAGATTCAAGGCCTCACCCAAGACTTGCCAGAAAGAAAAACAGAGGGAGAGGCAGGGCAAGGAGAAACATAGCCTTAGGAAATCCAAGTGCCCAAGAAATGATGGATGGGCCAGAAAAAAACAACACAGACAAACGAAGGCACAATGAAGACGAGGACCCAGAAGGGGAAAAAGGAGAATACGTAGTTGGCCAAAGAACAACAAAAACAGGTTGAGACCACGCAAGGGAATACACTGAGTCCCAATCCACAGGAACCAGGTGGCAATAAGAGGCCAGCCATGTATATAGGAGGAGCGTGGAAGAAAATGAAGGCACAAAGAAAACCTCTAGAGTATACGATCACGGACGATGATGGGGAAATGATACCCCGAATGGTCCATGATTGTCTAATCGAGGAATTTAAAAATGTTTTGCACCACAGGGATAGGATTCAAGAGGAGCAAACATATATGAGATAGTTGTTGATACTAAGAGGGGGGTGAATTAGTATCACATACAATTTAAAACCTTTTTCAACTTATACTTAAACCATTCAATTATATCCAATGAGCAATGAACAATAGTATAAGAGCTACACCAATACACCACAATACACCATGCACAATATATGAGAAATAATCAACAGTTATTGTTGAAGGGAAGTAATGACTTCCAAAGGTAGATACAACTTCCAAATGTAAAGGGAGGGATAAACCTCCAAGAGGAAGATACAATCCTCCAATATCAAGAGAGAGTTGAACTCTCCATCCTTGCCCCTTCCTTCCACCCAAGAATATATGAGAGATAATAAAACTTTACATTAAATCATCACCATCAACCAATCATCACATAGAACCT
>JASDQU010737894.1:97131-114661 GCA_032191745.1 Picea mariana
TTCTTATTTTGTAATTCTTTTATTTAATTATCTTCAGGGCCTACATGTACTTTCATCTTCAATTCACTCTTTCATCTTCAAAAATTCATTTCTCCTCAACCATGAGGATCCACGTGACGTGCCACATACCACTAGAAAAAACATGATGTATACTATCTATCCATGGGTGTTGTATCTACATGTGCATTTTTCTTCATGTCCAAATACCTTCATCAATCTTGCGGTCCAAAACCCATCACTAGGGTTGACATCAATGACAACAACCAGTCTTCCAACAATCTCCCCCTTTGTCATTGATGGCAACACTCATGCTCCCCATGTCATCATGATCCCAATTTCTCTCCCCCTTTGACATGAATGGAAAAGGGTGGGGCTACTCCCCCTGAATTTAATGGCAAAAGGTAACTCTCTTCTTTGGGGTTGCTCCTCCTGAACATATAACACTTAATAACACTTCATTTTTATGGTCTCTTTCTTCCTTGTAGATTTTTCATGGTTTTAGGACATATATGTTACTTGGTCTTTTTGTTGCAGTTGCAACCAATATTCCTGAGTTATTATCTCTGATTTTACACTTTTGGGAGTCAAACGTAAGAGTGTATCCTTGATCACACATTTTACTAACACTGAGTAGATTATGCTTCTAGTCTTTAACCAATAGAACATTCTTTGCTTTTACATTTTTTCTTCCAAGCTCTACTACATATTCTCCAAGTATTTTGGCAGATGAGTCATCTCCAAATGAAACATTTCCACCCTTTCTCTTCCAGCTGATGAATTTGTCTTGATTTTGGGTCATGTGTGAAGAACATCCACTGTCTATGTACCATTCATCTTCTTCTTTACATTCTTCAGTGGTCAATGCTATTCGACAATCTTCATTGTTTGGAATCTCTTTCCTTCTCCATATTGTGGTTGGCATAGGGACATCTTCATTCATATATCTGCAATCTCATGCTTTGTGACCAGATAATTACATTTGTAGCATGCAATATTTTTTTCCATCAATGGGGAAAATGAATTATAACTTATGTTGAAAAATCCATGATTATTTCCATATCTTCTATTTACACCATTCATGTTTCTTGCATATGTGTTCCTTTCATTGATTCTGAAATTAATTTCCTTATGTCCAAAATTTTTGCAAGTATAACAATGACCAAGAAAGAAATTTTGATACCTTGGAGTAAGTGGGCTTCTTTGTGATGTAGTCCATCTGGGTTCATGATATATTCTTCTATAGTTTCCTTATATTGATTGAATCTTCTTTGATTCCTGAAGGTAGGAGGTCTTCTTGGATATTCATCTCTTTTGTAATCATTCCTTCTTTCTGGTATCCTGGTCCACTTCTCATTGACTATCTGTGTAGCTCTTTCTTCAACCTTCTTGTTGGTATTTGCATATTCTTTGTATGAAGTTTCACCCATGCATCCAATATGTGTTAAGTCTTTTAGCACTTGAGAGTTTCTTAAGCTCTTCCTCAATGAGACAACTTCTTCTTCAAGTCTCTCACAATCTTCTTCTTTCTTCATCATTTGGACATTCCTTACTTCTCCTATTCTTCTTTCTTCTTCGAGTAGAGTTTTCAAAGAAATGGTTTCTTCTCTTAGTTTCTCAAAGTCTTCTAATTGTTTATTCAAGCTTACATCTGTCTTTTCACAACTACCCAATTCACTTCTTAGTTTTCTTTGCGTGTCTTTGAGCTTGCTATTTTTGATCTCAACATGCTTCAATTTTTTAAGATTCTCAACTTCTTGTTGAATAATTTTTTCTTCATGATTTTCTTCTTCTTCATTGGAATTTTCTTCTTCAGTTTCATTTCTTTCAATCCTTGGATGAGTACATTCAAATTCAACATGACCTACTCCTTCACAATTAAATCAAAACAACTGACCTCTATTTTCTTCTTTGAAATCTTAGATGTTGTAATTTGCTTCAACTTCTTCTTCTTCTTCTTCTTCTTCTTCTTCTTCTTCTTCTTCTTCCCTTACATAAAGGTCTTGTAGCTTGTCCCAAATCTCTTTTGATGATGCACATGATCCCACCTTGGATTTCACTGAATCTGTCAATCCATCCAGGATGGTATCTATTGCCAATTTGTTGTTCCTTTTTGCTTCCTTCTGAGCTGCAGTCTTTGGTTTCTTCAAAGAATTGTATCCTGAAGCAATTGAGAACCAAAAATCTGCCCCAAGAGATTTCAAGTAAGTTTGCATTATATTACTCCAGTATTCAAAATTGCTTCCATAAAATGGTGGAATCCCATTTGGAATTTTGTCTTCCATTTCTTCTTAGGATCTTCCTTCTAGTGGTTAAACTGTACTGAAGGTAACCCTCTCTGATACCAATTATTAATACTGAGAGGGGGGTGAATCGGTATCAAGTACAATTTAAAACCTTCTTCAACTTATACTTAAACCATTCAATTATATCCAATGAGAAATGAACAATAGTATAAGAGTTACACCATGCACAATATATGAGAAATAATCAATAGTTATTGTTCAAGGGAAGTAATGAATTCCAAAGGTAGCTACAGCTTCCAAATGTAAAGGGAGGGATAAACCTCCAAGAGGAATATAAAATCCTCCAATATCAAGAGAGATTTTAACTCTCCATCCTTGCCCCTTCCTTCCACCCAAGAATATATGAGAGATAATAAAACTTTACATTAAATCAACACCATCAACCAATCATCACATAGAACTTGATAATGCTTCCCGAGACTTCTTCAATTTCTGCAATTCTTAAATTCTTGGAGTACTTTGATCCTATAGATAATATTACTCAATGCATTCTCTAAAACTCCTCCAAGTTTCACTCCTTTAATCCTCCCCAAAAAGAAGTTATAGAAAGAATGGTAGACTTTATTCAATTCTGGTCTATTCAGGAGAGTGAACTTGCACAGAATGCCCGTGCTCAATATTTAACATCCAATTCTGAAAATTTCACACAAGAAACTNCAATGCATTCTCTAAAACTCCTCCAAGTTTCACTCCTTTAATCCTCCCCAAAAAGAAGTTATAGAAAGAATGGTAGACTTTATTCAATTCTGGTCTATTCAGGAGAGTGAACTTGCACAGAATGCACGTGCTCAATATTTAACATCCAATTCTGAAAATTTCACACAAGAAACTACAGTCTATACTATTTCGAATGAAATTCATCCCACTTCATTTTGATTCTCTATGAAAAAGTTATGAATGTTTTACCCGGAGCACCTTAGAACACATCACCAAAAGACTTCATCCTCCCTTGAAATTTGACCTTCTTTACTTTTGATTTCCTCTGAAATTCGACTTGTGTATCAAATGAATGTATAATGATATTTATTTATACCATTTATGTCACTTTATTTTAACATTAGGGTCGACCTAACACTTTCTTATTTTGTAATTATTTTCTTTAATTATCTTCAGGGCCTACATGTACTTCCTTCTTCAATTCACTTTGTCATCTTCAAAAATTCATTTCTCCTCAACCATGAGGATCCACGTGACGTGTCACATACCACCAGAAACAACATGATGTATACTATCCATCCATGGGTGTTTTATATACATGTGCATTTTCCATCATGTCCAAATACCTTCATCAATCTTGCGTTCCAAATCCCATGACTATGGTTAAGATCAAGGACAACAACCAATCTTCCAACAATACTTCCTCAAGAAAATAGGGGAAATACAGACAACATGTAGTAGCAGGAGAACAAAACCATCAGCACCGCAGACAGAGGAAAGAGTGGCAGAAGAAGAACGAGATCCAGTCCATACAATACTGCAGCCGAACACAACATTCCACATCACACCCAGTATGTTGGGCATGGATGAGATCGTGGGGCAGACACCCCTGGAGGACTTAAGAAATATCCAATTGGTATTGACGTAGATGCCATCCAAGGCTCTACACAAGTTGCAGGTCAGCGTAAACCACAAGGTGCAGTCTCATGCGTGCAAAGACTTAGCCGAATTGTAGCAAGCAATAGAGAAGCGAGACACGTTGGAAATAATCTATGAGCAGGCTAAGTTTGAGACCCAAGAGGAAAGGGAGCGCAGGAATGGATTGGAGTAGAAAGTCATAGGAACATACGTGAGGATTCCAAAGACCTCACATGTGGAGGAAATCACAGTAAAAGAAAATATTGATCAGATTGTGTAGGAAATTGATCAACACCAGAAGGATATCGAGAATCTCTGAGAACAACTCACACCCAATAGTCCACCGGAAATGAAGGAGAAAAGGAAGAAGGAAGCAGTAGCGCAGTTGTACGAGATAGAACAACAGGTCCGCACAGTAGCTGACTTGTTTGATCAAGCAACACAACTTTGGACATAGTTAGAGGAGGATCAGAAGGTCCAAAGGTGGGACAATGAGGAAGAAAGGATCAACGCAACGATCCAAGACTTCAAGTAGAGGTAGAAGACAATGACCATCAAAGAGCACGTCAAAGGGGGCATAAGACATGAATAAATTGCAAACATAATTCACCACTGTGAAAACATAGAAACAAGAGCGGCGGGCTCAAATGGAACCGCTGCAAGAGCGGGTAGAAGAATTCATGGCACAAGCAAAGGAAGCCAAGACACAGATAGCACATACCCAGGCAAAGTGTGCAGAATTGATCAAGGACAAAATTGCATTCCAGGTAGTGGATGTTGATTAAAGTTGGTTGTGATTGATGTCAACCCTTGAAGAAAGCCCGGTAGCATAAAGGTTTGGGTAATGGACCCAAGTTTGTTTGATGTAAATATGACTCATTATTGTCTTGTCAAGGTTGATAATAAGTAGAAATGGATGAACTCCAAAGTGGTCCCCTTATGGTGAAAGCCCTCATGGGAAGACACTTTGCGGATTGAGTTATCCTAGAAGTATGGTTAGAGAACCCATGCTTATTTGTGGAATAATGAGATGAAGGTCAGTGAATTTTTAAGTGAACCTATCCTATATGGATAGTGATTTTCATTCCATTTCTGGTGGTATGTGGAACGTCACATAACTCCTCACGGTTAGAGAGTTATGGCCATGAGAATTTGGAGAACCTAGGTTTGGGTAATGGACCCAAGTTTGTTTGATGGATAATGGTATGAGTTTTGATATATTTGTAGGTAATACTATTCTATATGGATATTATATGTCATTCCATTTCTGGTGGTATGTGAAACGTCACATAACTCCTCACGGTTTGAGAGTTATGGCCTTATGAAGTTGGAGGACCCTCATATGTCATCTAGAAGCCCCAAAAGGTCAAGGTAGTCAAAGTGGTTTAAGATATTTTATAAGGTAAATGACAAATTGAAGTTATGAGTGTACTATAATTAAAAGTTAATACAAATCAATTATTTAAATAATAAATTTAATGGATAAATTAGAAGTGGGTTAACCCTAAAATAAGGAAAGTGGGCAAAGTGACCTAGAAGATGTTTTTAAGGAAGCTACTTGGAGAGTATAAACAAGAGGCAAGGCTCTCTCATTTTAGATTAAACTTGAGAATATTGAATATCTATAGGTGCCTGAGGTAACCAAAGGATATCTAAGGAAAATTTCTGAGGGAAGGTGAAGAAAAGAAGGTCGGAATTCAAGGAAGGATAAATTCTTTTGATGATGTTTTCTAAGGTATGTTATTTACAGGTCATCTCACCATTTTCACAATAACTTTTTTTCTAAAATGATTCAGACCATGAAAGTTTTATAACATTGAGGAAACATATCCAGGTATCTGTGTTAAACAATTTATCTTGTGGGTCATTGTATTTTTGGATTTACACTCTGTGGAAAATAGGGTTTGTGGCTAGTCCCAAAACTAATCTAAAACAAGTGTTTCGGGTAAAAACTTAATAACTTCTTCATAACAGGTACAAATTCAGTAAGAAAAAATGTGTTGGTTAGAGTATAGTTTGTAGTATACTGTGTAATAGTTTCAGATCTATTCAACAAATATTCCACTCGGGGAACGCTATACAAGGTCACTCTGTAGAATAAGTCAGAATTCAACAAGGTATGCCATTTTTTCTATAACTCCTTTTTTGAGAGGTTCCAAGTAGTGAAACCTGGAGGAATTGCATAAAGCACACTGAATAAAATTGTCTATCGGTTTCAGATATTTATTCATTACAGGTACAAAGTTATGATTATTTCAAGTTAGGGTTGTTGACTAATCCAAAACTAGTCATGTGAGACTAAAGAAAAGTTTGATGAAAATGTTAGTCTCTTGTTGTTAAAGTTAAGGAAGGTTTGCAGGTATGTGATCATTTACACCAGGTCTATTACAGAGTTACAAATCATATTTGGATGATGAAATTGATGAGGGATTTTGTTTAAGGTACATGTTGTGTACATGGTTGAGACAAGTGGTTGGTAAGTTGGCACATATATGAGGTGTATAGTTGATGATGTTGGTACATATTGATGAGTAGTTGACACATGATTGGTACATACTTGGTACATGGTTGGTTGTGCTTTTTTATGGAACAGGTTCATTACAGGTTGTTTTGTACAGGTTGGTGCATGGTTGATGCACTTGTTTATGGTACAGGTTAATTATAGGTTGATGCATTGTTGATGCATGGTTTAGGTTTATTGGTACATGTTTACAGTGGTATATATCACAGTGATAGTGTGACAGTGGTACCATCATTCTACTTCTACTTCAGGGCGGTTGGACGAGGCAAGGACAGGTGGTTGTATCCACCTTCCGATTGTAGCCGGAGAACATAGGGGTTGTAGCCTCCTTCTGGTTGTAGCCAAAGAATTGGGGAGTTGGAGCTTCCCTTAGGTTGTAGCTTGAGAAACTAAGGGGTTGGAGCCTCCTTCTAGTTGCAGCTGGAAAACAAAGGAAGTTGGTGCTTCCAATGAATGTAATTCTTCAAGACATATAATAAAAAGCATTATGTGGTTTTCTTCAATTTTGGGTTTCCACGTAAAACACTGGTGTACTATGTATGTGTATGATTGTTCATTTTTTCATTCCCCATTATTGGATGATAATTCTACATTGATATAAAACTTGGATTATTTGTTTTAAAAAGGATTATAATTGCTCTATTACTGATTCACCCCCCCTCTCAGTAATCCAACAATTGGTATCAGAGCAGGTTCCTTCATAAATCAATTTAACCACTGGAAGGTAGATCATGGAGAGAAACAACTTGTATAAAAATGGAATACCACAATTTGATGGAAAAAAGTATTCTTTTTGGAGCATAAGGATGAAAACATATATACAAGCACAGGGATTTGAAATTTGACAATCAATTGTAGATGGATACACAACACCAAAGTTCCACCAACAAATGACAAAGCAGTGAAACTTGGTCAGAATAATTCCAAAGCCACAAATTCACTTCTGAAGGGTCTCAGTGAAATGTTATTTACCAAAGTTGCACATTTGTAAATCCACTAAATGGATTTGGGACAAGCTTCTAAATATTTATGAAGGAGATTCAAAAGTGAAAGCAACAAAGCTTCAAACTTACAAAGGTCAGTTCGAACAACTAAAGATGATGGAAGATGAGAATATTGCAGCCTACTTCTTACAAGTCGATGAAATAGTGAATGCAATCATAGGATTGGGAGAAGGAATCAAAGAATCTGTAATTGTTCAAAAGGCACTAAGATCTCTTCCTATGAGATTTGACCCTAAGATATCAACACTAGAAGAAAGATCGGATCTAAACTCAATAAGCATGGATGAACTGCATGGTATCTTCATAACATATGAAATGAGAATTGAACAAGAAAATACAGATGTAAAAGAAACATCTTTCAAAGCATCCAAAATATCAAAGAAAAAAGAAAATCAACAAGAAGAACATAGCTTCAACAGTGACATGTCAGAAGATAATGAAGAAGTGGCCAACTTCGTCAAAAGACTGAACAAGGGAACTGACAGTAGGTATAGAGGTAATCTTCTTTTAATTTTTTTTTATTGTGATGGTATTGGTCATTTTGCTAACAAATGTCCTCATAAGAAAAAGAGAAATGATGAAGGTTACTCAAAAGGAAAAAAAACATATAAAGGCAAAATAAATACAATGAAAGTTTTCAAGAAAAGCTTATGCACCAAAGAAGACATCTCATCATCAGATGAAGATGAAGTCAGTGATAGTGAGATAGGAAGAGTTCTATTCATCGAAGTAGAAGATTGATAAAGAAGACTCTGAAGAAGAATATGAATAATTCAAACAAGAATACGAAGAAGTCGAAGAAGAAATTGAAGAGACAGAATTTGACTACCGAGAAGAATTGATGTGTGACATAGAAGTTATCAGAAGAGAAAAGAAGAAAAACAAGAAACTACAAGCAGAACTAGACAAGAAAGAAGACACTCAAGAACTAGAACAAATGATCACAAATTTGAAGGTTCAAATAGAAGAAGATAAAAGAATTGAAGAAGTACTCAAAGAACAACTAGAAGAAAAGGACAAGATCTTTGGAAATTTGGAAGCAGATATTGTCACATTAAGAAAGGATATTCAAAAGAAAAATATGCAGAATAGCTCAAAAATTTTGGATGACATTATCAGCAGTCAAAAATGTCATCTTGACAAGTCCGGACTTGGATACAATTGGACAGAAAATGGATCAAGATCCAAAAAAAAGAGCAAGAAACATATCCAAAAAGCTATGCAGAAACAATCAAATTGGATAGGAATATATACAAGAAAGATTACAGGGACACTCCTCCACCGAGAAGATTTAGATTTTAGAATCAACAACGAACAAATAGGCCTCAAGAAGAAGAAGTATTCATAAGAGCAACTCCTTTCAGAAGATCTTCAACTCCCAGGTACCAAACTATATTTTGGGTTTATGTTATGCATGCAATAAATTTGGACATAAAGCTATGAATTGAAGAGCTAACAACATGAACATAAACAAATTTGAAAGTTATACACAAAAGGGTTATCCAAGAAGGCCTAGTGAAACACAGAGAATAATTTACAACATGTTTGAATCTTTGAGCACTGAAGTGGAATGCTACAAATGTAACAACTTTTAACACATGGCCAAAGATTGCAGAATGACATTCCCTCCTATAAAACCGCAACATAATAACAACAGTCACAGCCAGGAACCTCAAAAAAGGACATGGATAATAAAGAAGAATCAGTATAGCAATGAAGAATGCACACTCGCTCTACAAGCTAAGAAGAAGAAACGTGCTTGGTATGTTGATAGTGGTTGTTCAAAACACATGACAGGTGATAGAGACAGGTTTCTTACATTAAGAATGGAAAGAGATGGACCGGTCTCCTTTGGAAATGATGATTCAGCTAAAATCATTGGAAAAGGCACAGTCGAAATTGGGAACAAGAATACAAAGGAAGAAAATGTTCTACTAGTAGAACATATGAAACATAATCTTCTAAGTGTGAGTCAAATGTGTGACCAAGTTCATAAAGTTACTTTGGATTCATAAAAGTGTGAGATAAGAAAAGAAGGTTCAAGAAAATTGATTGCTACAGCTACAAGAACTTCAAGCAACATATATGTGTTAAGTGAAATTGGAAATGAAAAGTCTTTTCTAGGAAAGGAACATGAAAGTTGGCTATGGCCCAGAATAATGGGTCACATACATTTTGATAACCTTGTCAAAGTCAACAAAAGAGAACCAGTCATAGAAATGCCCCAGATCACGAAACCAACCAACAATTTATGCAAGCAATGTCAAGAAGGAAAGCAATCAAAGACCAGGTTCAAATCAAAGGAATATTCAATGACAAGACCATTGGAAATTGTGCACAATGATCTAGTTGGACCAACTACAACAAAGGTTTTAAAAGGTGAGAAATACTTTATGTTATTAGTTGATGATTATACAAGAATGACTGCAGTTTTCTTTCTCAATAATAAGTTAGAAGATTTTGAAAACTTTAAGATATACAAGGAAATGGTTGAAAATGAAATGGATTCAAAAATCAAATTCTTGAGATCTGATAATGGAGGAGATTTCACTTGAAATGAATTTATGGACTACTGCAGCAGTCATGGATTAAAAAGGAAATTCTTCGTCGCTAGGACACCTCAACAGAATGGACTTGTTGAAAGAAAGAACATGATAGTATAGGAAATGGCTCGAACAATGCCAATGGATTCCAAATTGACAGATATATTTTGGACACATGCAATGCATACAACAGTTCACATTCAAAACAAATTAATGCTCATAAACAACACTGACAAAACTCCCTATGAGCTATGGAAAGGAAGACCAGCAAATGTGAAGCACTTCAGAGTTTATGGAAGCAAATTCTACATCAAAAGAGAAGATGGTAGAATGGGAAAGTTTGACTCTTGTGTGGACTAAGGAGTACTTGTTGGTTACTCAATTACAAGGAAAAAATACAAGTGTTACAATATGAGATTGAACAAAGTTGTGGAAAGCATCAACGTAACAATTAATGAAACAGGCAGACCAGAATCAAAGGAAGAAGAAAATGAATCAATGGAACAACCTTTCGAAAAGGAAGTAGAAAATGAAAAAGAAGTAGAAGAGGAAGATGAAGAGAATCTGATAGAAGCAGAAGAGCAAGTTCAACAAGTGTCTCCAAAGACACCTAGCATACGAGTACAGAAGAATCATCCTTCAGATTAGATGTTTGATCAGGTTGGTGCATGTTTGATGCACTTGTTTATGGTATAGGTTAATTATAGGTTGAGGTACAAGTTGATGCATGGTTCAGGTTTATTGGTACAGGCTTACAACGGTATATCTCACTGTGATAGTGTGACAATGGTTCCATCATTCTACTTCTACTTCAGGGTGGCAGGGTGGTTGGACAGGGCAAGGACAGGTGGTTGTAGCTACCTTCTGGTTGTAGCTGGAGAACATAGGGGGTTGTAACCTCCTTCTGGTTGTAGCTAGAGAATTGGGGAGTTGGAGCTTCCCTCAGGTTGTAGCCTGAGAAACTAGGGGGTTGGAGCCTCCTTCCAGTTGCATCTAGAAAAAAAAGGAATTCGGTGCTTCCAATGAATGTAATTCTTCAAGACATATAACAAAAATCATTCCGTGGTTTTCTCCCACTTTGGGTTTCCATGTAAAACACTGGTGTACTGTGTATGTGTATGATTGTTCATTTTTTCATTGCTTATTATTGGATGATAATTCTACATTGATATAACACTTGAATTATTTGGTTTAAAAAGGATTATAATTTCTCTATTACTGATTCACCCCCCCTCTTAGTAATCCAACAGTGGACACACTCAAGGAGAAGCCTGTGTAGGCATAGACACAAGCAACAGAGCTCAAAGAGAAGTTCCAGATGGTCACCAGGGAGATCAATGAATTGTGTTAGCTGGCTCAAGACGAGCCACATGTTAGTGTTGGTGGCCTGTTGGAAGTAGACCAAAGTGGAAAAGCAAGTTGATTTTGGGAAATAAAGCATGCACGAGGAAAGTGACAGCTGGAAGGAAGAACAACACGCGTGCATGCAGGGAAGACCTAACGATGTTAGGGTTAGGGTTTTGATAATGTATTGTATAAGCTAAAGAGCCAAAAAATGTATAAATATAGATACTTAGGTATCATAGGGGGCTCTAATGATTTTTGTTGATATGGAAGTTCGGAGTTCGATATACGATAGAGATCAGTTGTTATTGTAGAAGTATTATGGTGAGCGATATGTAATATTTTGTTGTATGATCTATTTTGTATAAGTTGTTGATCTAGAGAAGACGAAGGAAGGTAGATATCGAGGGTCAGATCACAGGATGAGGAGCATGGTGTGATATACTCCGCCTCATATAGATCTTTCCCAACTGTGAAGGATTGTAAAGCATGCGATGTTGTAGATGGGAAAATACTATTATAAAAGAGCTAAGAGTCAAATATTTGTGGACGTATCCCAGGAAGGGGTGAACCATGATAACATATGTGTTATGTGATGAATGCATGCATATCTTTATTGTCTTTAGTAGTTATTTTTATGCTTAAATGAATGCATTGTTATATTTCCTGTGTATTTTCAAATGAAAATATATTGTGGTTACAAGTTATAATAATGGTTCAATATTCAGTTCTCATATCTCACACTCAATCCTAGGCTGTAAACACCYGAGTCTTACATCCACCCATTAAAGCTATCTCGGGTGAGACTGCGTAGCGCATTCTGTGTGTTGTTTTGCCTTTTGGTTTACTAGGAGGGCCGATAGTTTTAGAGGCTTTGTTGGAAACCYGAATAGACATGAACCCTGGGTCAATAAACTCAGATAGAATAAAAGAGTAAGTAAGAGAGTTAACCAACACCTAGGGTTTCAAGCTAGCAATTTCATAATCTTAGACATGAAATAAGTAAAAATAACCATAATCATTCATTCACAATAAATAAATGCAGATTTTCCACTTACTTCACCAAGAATAATCAAGCAAATCACCCTAGTTGAAGATCCTCCACATGAAAATATCCAAAATACACAAAAAATTGCCTCGTTCAAGAAGTGTGCACCTCTACTTTCAACCAAGAACACTTAAGGGAGGCTGAATTTCAAACCTCTACTTGAGTGATGAATGATTCATGAAAAAATACAAGAGTTTTATCTCTTATTTATACAATGACAATGACCTTTGATTTTCTTTTAGGTCACAAAAGGCCGACATGACCAGTTTACATCAAAAATCCAAATTTTACATAAAATTAACAATTAAAACCTTAATTTGACTTTAAGGATGACGTCATGCCCCTATTAGGGTGACGTTAGGCCCCATCATGGAACGCTAGGCCTCGAAAGGCCTCAGAAGCTGCCACACGTGCCAACTATCACCAAACCCTTAATGATGACGTCAAGGGTTAATATGATGACTTCAGGGGCCTTCAAGGGCCAATGTCATGGTGGAAGGTAAAGACCCCCATGGTTCTAGGTCTGTGAGAGTGTCTCGGGGGAAATGTTCTTCTTCTTTCCTCGTGCCATCCTCTAGTGTCTCTCTGCCCCTGGCTGGGGTCACAACATCCATTTGGTGGGATTTTAGCCCCATGGAGGTCCGAGATAATCATCTCCCCATATGTACCTGTCCATCGGGCATGGTCCTGCAACAACAACAAGTATGCCCTCCATGGGCTCATAAGTCACATGGATCATAGAAATGTCAATCACATCCAATAATCAAATTACCCAAACATGTGCATCAAACCCCCCCTTACCCAGAAAAATGCTCAAAGACGTTATGCAGTTTAACAAGCCATGTTTGGAGAGGGTATCAGGATGCCCTATTGGGATAATCCTCCTCAAGTTTTGGTTGTTTCCCAAGTGAAGACCAATATAGGTCATGTAAGTGTATGAAATGGTGTAAGGAATGTTTTGGCAAGGGGTGAAGTGATAACAAGGAAATGTAGGTCTTACCTGTGGGTGCCTATGTAGAGGGAAAGCTACACATTGTCATAGATGCCATTGTTTCCTATCCCATTCAATGTATTTTATTCTTTGTCTTATTTCTTTTTATTTTCAAGAGAATGGTTGGGGGACACTATCTTGGCATGGTGACCAGTGGTGACAACGTTACCCACAAGCACTTCACAGAAATGAGAAGTTTGGCTCATGATCAGAGCCCCTTTTTCTTGGCTATGCCACCAAGAGCCACTACCCTGATTTGGTGACCAGATATATGGTAGTGTCATACCACTACATGCCCATGGACCTAATAGGCCGGCTCATGATGAGACCTCCTATCCACCAACTAGATCTTGAGTTTTATTTTATTTTACGGGTCCCTTTTTCTTACTGAGAATCCATTTATTTATTTCTCGAGAATCCCTGGGCGAAGCATATCAAGGTTTAATTTTGTCTTTTAATTTTTTCCAGTTACTTTTACCCTTTGGGCCTTTAGCCCCTTCTTCCCAAAAGGCAAGGTACAACCCTTACTAGTGTGGAAAATCCAATGCTCGAACCAAGGTAGGGGAAGATGAGAGGGACAATGATGAAAAGTGGTAAGTATGGAAGGGAATGGATGGTGACCTTTCATAAACCCACCTAGTGGCAAATCATCCCTAAGGGAACCATCTTACTAGGGCACTCTGTCACCCCCCCAAGTATGAACAAGTTAAATATCATAATTTCCAATCAAACATTATGAAACAAAGGATAGTTCAGTGCACATATTCAAACTCTTCGAAAATCAGAGTGACACATACCATGATACCCAGACTCATTACCTCATGGAGCAAGACCCACTGCTACTTCAAGATCAACACAATGGGATATATGTTGCTGCTCTTGATAGATAGGATGCACTAAAGAAAATATGGGCCCTCTGGGGCCAAGCTCAAGTCATATGGATCTCGTTACTCCATGTCTAGTACATGTGGGTCTTGAGACATAATCTCCTTAGTTATCCCTAGGATAGGGGATAACATATGGCTCCAACTCAGGGACATATACTCACCGTAGAGCACATGAGAACCTCAACATCTCTGGCATGACCTATAATCTGCTAGATCTCAACAAAAAGAGTTAATAATCCTTTGGGGTGGTGATATCACCCCTTGCTCATATATGATATAATGGAATAAAAAGTAAGAAATAATATATATACAAATGAAATGAAACTACAACTACACTACTCTGGGATGATATGTAGATGGTATATACAATGAATGCAAATTCCTACCTACTTACTTGTACTTATTTGTGAATTCAATTCTTTTCCCCATGATGGGGTTTGAGGAGGTGTCCACTAACCAGTAATGGACGTCTTCTTCCTTCCAACGTGGATAGATAGTAGGCATCATTGACTGACTTCATTCTGAATCTAAAAGGTCCAAGCCAAAACTACGCATTTCTCTTTACATTAGTAGGCTCTCCCTTTTTTGTATCCCACATCCAGACTGTATCTCCCTCTTGGTAATCCTTTGCTTTGAACTTATTTGTTTCTTGTACAACTCTAGTATATTGGTTTGAGGGAGGAGGGTGGGATTCTGCTGTGAAGACTTCTTGCTGGGTTGGTCTGATCAATATGTCATCATCCCCTTTCTTTAATATCTTGACAGTCCCAACTTCTTTGTCCTTGCATTTGTCTAGGAGTTGTTGATATTCTTCCTTCTTTGGCCATTGTATTTTATCAAAGTCTTCCTCTGAAGCGAAAGGAAAATCCTCAGGAGAAAATACATGAAGGTTTTCCTTGATTGGCTCATGTGTTTTGCTAGTTTCAACATCATTATCAACTTCTTTCACATGGACCTTGGCCATTGGCACATTTGGGAGGCAGTTTATTGTCCCATAATTCATAGGAACATTGATGTAAGTTAGATCCATTTCTAATGTACCTCCCAACATTGCAGAATTGTTTTTGGACAAAAGCATTCCCCACACATCAGGAACATCCACAACCACAACATCCATGTGGATCACTCTCTCGGGATATTTACCAAGGCATTATTCAACGTTTTCAACTACCCCATGAGTGGGTATGGCACTGGATTCAAAACCACACACATTCCTACAAGGTCGTGTGGCCTTTAGGACTAGTTTCTCCATGACCTTTAAAGACATCATGTTAGCACCTTCTCCTTAATCAAGAATACAATTGTTAAGACATTTGTTATTACCCAGTAATGTCATGATGAAAGGTGGGTGTCCATCATACTGAACCCTAAAATGTATGCTTGTAACATGATAGGAGGGTCCATTGGCTCATCTGATACTTTGAAAAAAAAATTGAACCTTTCTTTTACAGATGGTACCTTGATGACTTCCCTTAATGGAATGGTTACATGCATTTTTTCCAGGGCACCTTCAAATTTAAAGTTCAAATCAACCTTGTCAGTTTTTGGAACATTTTTAGGAAGAAGTATGTTCATAGGTGGAGTTCTTGGTTGTGAAATTACAGGTCCAATAGAGAGAGGTGTTGGCAAATATTTAACAGACAGTTAACAGACAGCGAATGCTTGTCATTGATGGCAACAGTGAAGATGACATGAGAACAACAAGTTTGTAATCGACAAGCAAACAGAAGATAAGTTCAGAGAGGTGAATGATCGAAAACAGTGAATGATCGAAGGCAGCGAATGATCGAAGGCAGCGAATGAGCGAAAGTTTGAGAAGAATCTCTTGAGAAGAAGAATCTCTGATCATTGAAGAGGGAGACAGATCTCAGCCGGCAGATTCGAGTGCAGGGTCCGACCACCGTTGTATCGAGGAGAACATGCACAGTCTTTAAAGTGCAAGGAGAAGAGGGCGTAATCGTAATATGAAAAATCGTGATGAAATCTGAGCCGTCAGATCAAGCTTTGATCTAAACCGTTAATTCAAGTCAATGTTGGAGTTTTGGGGATGGCATGTTGGAGATGTCAAATAAACTTGACAACAAGAATGCCAAAATCGTGATATGAGAATTCGCGATTTAATCGCAGCCGTTAAGTTAAGAAGTGATCTGGACCATTGATTTTCTTCATGGAGTATCGGGGATCGGGACTTTGAAGTGACAAAAACACTTGACAACAAGAATGCTGAAATCGCGATATGAGAATTCGCGATCTAATTGCAGCCATTAAGTTAAGAAGGAATCTGGACCGTTGATTTTCTTCATGGAGTATCAGGGATCAGGACTTTGAAGTGACAAAAACACTTGACAACAAGAATTCTGAAATCGCGATATGAGAAATCGCGATCTAATCGAAGCCGTTAAGTTAAGAAGTGATCTGGACCATTGATTTTCTTCATGGAGTATCGGGGATCGGGACTTTGAAGTGACGAAAACACTTGACAACAAGAGTGTCGAAATCACGATATGCGATATCGCGATTCAATCGCAGCCATTGAATCGAGAATGAATCTAGACCGTTGATTATAGCTTGTGTCGGAGTTTCACGAATCGCGATATCAAGAAGAAAAGAAACAAATGCAACAAGAATCTCGATTTCGCGATATGCAATATCGTGATCCAATCGTAGCCGTTGAAACAAGTTCATATCTGGACCATTGGTTCAATTCCATGTCGGAGTTTCACGAATCGCAATATGGAGAGACAAAAGAAACAAAGCAACTTGTATAACAAATTTGCAATATGCGAAATCGCGAAAGCGCCTTATGCATAGGGATGTGGTCATAGCACTTGGTCACGGGAAGAGAAGGATTCAGTCTAGATAAGCTCCATTTCGGAGTTTCAGAGATCGCGACATGAAGTGTCGAGACACTTGGGCACAAGAATGCCAAAATGCCGAAACCTGACTTAAAAAGGCAAGAATAATAAAGGTCATCCAATGGTGTGGATAAAACTTGAATGTGATCAGAGGGTTACTATTCTTTCTCACAGAATAACTTTTCAATTACAAATCTGTTAGTGAAATGGACTCATGATTGCCAATCAGTTGGCGTTTCAGTTGCTTAGACAGTTGTCGTCATTTTTCCTAAGGAGTTGGGAAGTTGAACCGGTGTGTTCGTGTGTATAAAAGAAGATGAAACAGACTGTGTCGGGTTGGTTTTTCTATAAGTGAAAAAGAATGAAACTGTAAGTATAGAGATGAAGAGGATGCACAGGAGGAGATTGAGCATATGTGAAGGGTGAGATGAAATGCAGAGCATAATAACAAAGAGTTGA
>JASDQU010737895.1:0-16366 GCA_032191745.1 Picea mariana
GTAACATGTAATAACTTGAACAACATAGGTACAAGATATGAAAAGGTGGGATACAGATTCATTGCCTGCTTTTCAAAATAAACAATAACTTAGACTGATCCAACCCCTTTTGAAATAATTTTCCTAAGTGAGCAACTTATTACATATCGCCAACCAGAGAGAAAGTTTTATTTTTAGAGGATATTTTAACTTCCATAATATGGCTCACCATCATTGTCTCTCATCAGTTTTTGTGGATTCAAAATGCACTTGATAGCCAAGATTGACAGTGAAATCACCATAAGAAGGATTTCTTTTCCAGACTAGCGTTTCTTGTTCATCCTTATGGAGATGGATATGGTTAAGAATGAACATATCGACATACTAATACTACATGAGGGCATCTTATCTAAACAATCCCAAAAATTCAGCATTTTTACAACCTTTTTTTCCATGGGCTTGCAGAATATGAGCTCTAGAATCGCTAAAAAAGAAAATATTGTTTTCATGTAATTTACCAATTAAATATGTTAGAAGGGATATCATCGTAGTGCAACAATGGGTATTTAACTGTACACACCTTACTACCACTTCCTATCTTCCAGGTTATCCATTGACTGATTAGGGGGGAAGCTAGAGCCAAGGATCTCCATACTATGGATCCTGTAGAAGACTTGCACGAGATTCTAAACCATTCCTCCACAATATTCCCTTGAAAATAATTTGATTTCATAACACAACCCCACATGCCAGTGTTATGGACCAGTATCCAAAGAATTCATGCCACGAAATCTTGATAAAAATGAAAAATATTTTTTATCCCCAATCCACTAAGATATTACGAAAGAGATATCCTCATCCATTTTACAAGAGGGATCGATCCTAACAGACTAATCCCACCCCAACAGAATATGAAATTCAACTTTTGTATTTTGGATAATATACCTTTGGGAACAATGGCTTTAGAAGTCCAATATACTAAAATTCCTTCCAAAAGGACCTTGAAAAGGGTGATCCTTCCTCCTCTTGAAAAGAAACGAGTAGTCTAGTAAGTAATTCTTTTTTCCACTTTTCTACCAAGCCATAACCAATTTCTAAATTTGTAGTTTGGTTTTAAGGAAAAACTCGAGGTATTTGAAACCATCGAGGAACTTGGAGTGAGGGTAAGGAAGGTACTCACAAATACGCGCTTCATGAACATCATTAATTTCATTGAAAAGGGTACAATATTTTCCCACATTTATAACCATACATGTAGATTTATAGAAAAGATTGAGTATGCTTCTTAGGGCCTCATCTTCCTTAAGAGATCCATTGGTGAAGCAAAGGATGTTGTTAACAAAGAGGAGGTTATAAAGGGATTCCTAACCTATAACCACGACCCATTTTATCTTACTTGAGGACTTTGCTTCCTTGATTAACCTCTTGATAGCTTCAACAACTATGAGAAAAATAAAATGATCCAAGGGGTAACTCTAGAAGATACCCCATGAAGCATGGAATAAAATGGAAGAAGCTCCATTGATCAAAAAAATTAAGGTGGGGTTCAAAACACAACCCATGATCCAATTGAATACCTATAGGCTCATTCCAAATTGAATCAGAACCAACATTACGAAGTTCTAGCTAACCCTTTTGTAAGCATTGGACATATCTAATTTGAGAATAGATGTTGTATGATTTTGAACGTGGGTTGAGTGTAGGCATTCTTGTGCCAAAGAGACCACATCGTGAATCTACTTCTTGTGAAAAAACCCATAATATTCTTTTGTTATGATATTACTAATAATGGGATTTAAACGTCTTCCTATACTCTTGGAGATTATTTTATATATAACATTACAACATGAGATGGGATGATAGTTGTTAAAAGTTTTATCATATTTTTTTTTTGAATGAGGGAAAGGAACATAGAATTGAATGCACCCAACAATTTTCCATACCTCTGGCATTCCTTGAATACTTTGAGTCGATCATCTTTGATAAGTTCATAAAAACCAACAGAAACTTCAAATGATATCCCATTAGGGATATGAAATTTACCTTTATCCATTAAGGATAGGGTGGAAAGAAGCTTAGATTCTGAAACATCCTCGGATAGGTCCTTGATCATGTCTTTGCTGATGAGCCTAGGGAATTGTACAACTACCTCCAAAAATTACTAAATTGGACAATCGACCAGTTCCTGGAAGAGAGCGCTGAAACGATGGATAACCTCTATGGATTTGTCCTAAAAGGAGAGATCTATCGAACCATATCAATATTGAATCTCCCATATAGTGTTGATGTTTTTCTTGAAATTAGAGCAATTTTTAAAATACTTTGTATTATTGTCTCCATCAGAAATCCATAGTCCACAAGTTTTTAAATGCCACCTTTATTCTTCCACACTCAAGAGGGAGTGACACTTTGCTTCACAATCCCTAATCTGATTTAGAAGCTCGAGATTTCATCCATCAATAGAATTGACATTATAAACAATGGCTAATTGGGATTCGATGTCGTGTAACTGTATTTTTAATTTTTCATTGTACTCTTTTGCCCATTTTTTTTAACTGCCTTTACATTCGATAAGTTGACAGTGAATTGTTTCATAGCCAAATCATGAGATGCATGATTGTAGTGGATCAATGTTGACATTATTAGCTACCTGTAATCATATTCTAATATCCATGCAAGGTTAAATTCAAAGGGTGAGGGAGGATTTTCTTCACATGCATTAGTTTGGAATAATATGGTAGAGTGTTCAGAGATACCACCTGCAGACACCCAAGATTTTAATGTTAAAGGAATATTGTGTGACAATTTTGAGACTGATAAATATTCCAATTGTTTAGAGATATCTCCATTCCCCAATCTGAAGTTTCTCCAAGTATGAATCATCTTAATAGGGAAAGATCAATTAGGATTTTTTTTTTCCAGAAGTTCATTAAACAAATCACAAAGAGGGTCCCTTCAGGGATTTGCGCCCCATAATTCACTTAAAGTGAGTGTGAAATTAAATTCCTCCCCAATCGGTTTCATAGGATCACGAAGTACCCCTAATTTGTCCAAGTCTTCCCAAAATCGGATGCAATTAACACAAGGGTCATAGATGTTTAAGATGGACCAAGGGTTTGGTTGATTTTTGAATTTCATTTTCACAAAGATAGTAGAAGAAAGTGAGGTAGTATAAATAAATTTATAGGAGGGACTGCATCCAGTGATGAGATTTCCGTATTGACCCACAACATCAAGAGAGAAAAATGTCTAATTCTTGAGCCATTTTTTGAGAATGGCTTGGGATTTGGATCCCTCACAGTTGGTTTCCTGAAGTAAAATTACTTCAGGATGATGGATCATAATGATCCTTTTGAGGGAATATCTTTTAGGGGTTCCCCCTACCCCTATGATATTGAAAGACAACACAATCATGGAGGGGGCCTGTTGGGGGATATCCCCACTACAAGGGCCTTGGAAATGATTTTTTGCTTCCCTTTGCTTATGTCGATGACTGCATTTTTCTATGCTTTTAGGAGGTGGGACTTTCTACACACATAATTTTTGGAGAGGGGATCAGGGGAAAGACATCATTGAGAGAAACCCTCAGACAAATTGACTCGAGAATGAAGAATTTAACCAAATTTGGGAGAGGGAAGGTCATGAGGGGGGTAGTGGGAGCCCCTAACAGGGGCTACCAAACTAGGAGTGACTGCTCAAGGAGAGGAGGGGATAGGGGGGGGGAGGGGTGAAGAAAGGTAGGGAAGAATAAGAGGCAAGAAGGACATAGGATTCAGGGAAAGAGGAAGGGAGAAGAGGAGATAGAGAAGAGGGGAAAGAGGGGAACTACTAGAAGGAAAGAGGGGAGGGGAAGTGAGGAAAAAAAGAGACTTACTAGGAACAGATCCTTCTAAAGCCACATAATCCAACTTGACACCCGAGAGATCCTTGTCCAAAGCCTTCACATTACCCAATATTTCCTGCACCACAACCTCCTCACTAGGGAAATCTTCTTTCGAGTTTTTGACCCAAATATTACAAGGTTTTGGAGGTTGCAAGTTTTGATTCGAACATTGAGAAATCAAATGACATGTGTCATGCAGGGATAATTTTAAGGATGGAAATTTATATTAAAATTTAGAAACCTAAGCTAATATTAATAGTTGTTAATATGCAAAATGTAAAATGTTTGGCAATTTTTTTTTTAAATTATTCAAATTTCTAAGGATTTTATATACTTTCTATAAATTTTTGACGATTTTTAAGGTAAAAAAGTTTTATTCTATGGAATTTGGGCGAATTGTTTTTAGAAAAAATAGAAATTAGAAAATTTTGTTTTTGGGAAAAACCATGGAAAATTATCCCATTTGCCAAATTTAGCCCCTAAAATCATGTATGCTATCATGAAATGCGTGACACTGGAAGGGAACCTTCCAATATTCCATGCATTGAACCTAGGTGGAATTACCAAGAACCAAGTCGATTGCATCCACTAAACCCTAGCTATTGTTCACTTCCAATTGAATCCAGGTCCAACACCTATCAAAAATTTTCTTCCAGTCAAGCTCAACGGACACAAACCATCCCAATTTATTTCCTATGGACTTGAGAGCCAAGTTGTTTTAGAAAAACCATGACATTATGGGAAGGATTTCCCAAATATTCAAGGTGGATATAGCATCCCGAATTGGATTGAAATAAATTTTCCAATGATGAGGAATCATGCTAGAACGTCTTGATGACCAATCCTTTTCAAAATATTTATTTGCATCTTCTTCGTTCTAAAAAATGAATCCAATCCACCCCCTAACCATTGTTTTCATGTCAGGATTCTAGTTAATGAGTGGCTCCCAATTTCTCTCTACCCATAGAGTGAGCGCATGAGAGCTAACTACCTTGCCACAAATTTTTTCAACCAAAGGCTTGTTTGTTAGAGTTGGGATGTCCTCAATGGAAATGTCCTCACCTACCACTAGGTTTGCTTGAGATGTTTTGACACATATGTTATGCTTAGAGGGATTATAGGGGAGGGGGATGCGAATAGGGGGAGGACCAATGCATTCAGGAGATGAGCTAGGTTTAGGGGGAGAGATAGTGGGAGGAATTGAGGAGGGGGGAGTAACAAAGGGAAAAAAGATAAGAAAGGGTCTTAGAGGAGAGAGCGAAAGAAGGGGAGGAATAGATGAGGGGACCAGAGATGGGATCCAAGATAGGGGATCCTTCAACATATAGTGAGGAATTTAGGGGATCCCGAGGAGGGTGATGAATAAATTCATCCTGTATTCAAAAGGATTGGTCTTCGGTGGCACTTAGCTTGTAATTGACGTCATCCATGCCAAAAAGGATGCTCTAGCCAAAAAAAGGGGATGAACATCATTAATAGGGAATTGAAAAGAGAAGGAAACCACCGAGGAAGATACTGGTGGGAGGATGAGAAACTAGGATCAGAGTCATAAGAGAAGAAGGAAACAAGTCAAAAAAATTGTGAAAGATCTACACATGAATACCCTATATAGAAAAAATAAATCGTCTAAGACCGCAAACCTCCAAGCCCTTGTTAGAAAAATGAGATCGCAGATTAATAAAATAAAAAAAATGCAAAAATAAAACACAAAATATACACAATACAATAGAGACACAGATACACGTGGTTCACCTAGTGTGGGCTACGTCCACCAAAGAAATTGGTAGGTCCTTCCTTTTTCTTATCCAACAAAATGAAGTGATACAACCTACAACACACCCGCTATAACTTCCTCTTATTTTTCTCACAGTATCCTCTCTTAGAATACAATAATCACACACATACACAATCGTAATACAATTACCTCATAAAAGAAGGTTTCCCTCGAGGGAAAAAAATGCTAACATGACCTCTATTGTCAGATTTTCGACCTTATAATGAACTGTCCATATTGATTACAAAATTACAATATTTTACCCCCCTGGAGCCCTTGGTGATAGTTGTGGGGGGTAAATATCCCCCAACGCCCCCACCCCTTTATGGAATGGGGTCCAAGCACGACTAAAACAAACCTTTGAATCAAGAAGATAATCTCCACAACCTACAATCTCCCACTTGGATACTGATCACAACAACTCCACTGTTGATGAACTTGTTGGACTATACCCCACCTTGGACCTAGAAAATTTCTCATCTTCACCTTCATGCTTGAAGACCAACTAAAACTGATCAAGAACTCAGTTTCTCCCTAGTTGCTACCTTTGTTAACATGTTTGCAGGATTATGGCTAGTATGTATCTTTTCAAACTTCAAATGTCCATCTTCCAAGACAGATCGTATGAAATGGTATTTGATTTGTATATGCTTAGTATTTGAATGGAAGGATGAGTTCTTTGCAAGATGAATGACACTCTCACTATCACAGTACAACCTGCTATTTTCTTGCTTCTTTCCCAATTCCTTCATAAACCTCTGTAACCAAATCATTTCTTTACTAGCCTTTGTAGAAGCAACATACTCTCCTTCTGTTGTTGAAAGTGCAACAAAATTTTTCAGTTTCGAAATCCAACTTACATCTATTCCACCTATAGTAAAAACATACCCTGTGGTGCTTCTCCTGCTATCTTTATCACCTGCCATATCCAAATCAACATATCCTTGTAGAGCAATGTATGAACCTCCAAAACATAATGCATGAGTAGAAATACCTCTCAAATACCCGAGAATCCACTTACTACCTCCTAATGTTCTTTACATGGATTGTTCATATACTTGCTCACAACTCCCACTACATCTGCAATATCTGGTCTTGTGAAAACCATCACATACATCAAGCTGCCAATTGTTGATGAATAAGGGACCCTGGACATGTATTTTATCTCCTCCTATGTCTTGGGACACATTTCCTTAGTTAATTTGAAATGGATGGCCAAAGTTGTACTAACTTCTTTTTCATTCTGCATTCTAAACCTCTCCAACACCTTCTCTATGTACTCACCCTGAGACAATGTCAATTTGTGATTTTGTCCTGTCTCTTGTTATTCTCATACCAAGTATTTTATTTGCAGAAGCCAAGTCCTTCATCGCAAATGAATTAGCTAATTTATTCTTCAGAACATTTATAACATGCATGTTAGACCCTGCAACAAGCATGTAATCTACATACAATAGAAAGATAATATAGTTTCCATTTTCTAGCCTTCTAAAATAAACACAGTTATAAAAATGACATCTATTATAACCTTGTTCTGTCATAAACCTGTCAAACTTCAAATACGACTTCCTTGGAGATTTCTTTAGGCCATAAAATCTCTTCTTCAACTTGAATACCAAATTCTCTTTTCCTTTGACCTCATACCCATGTGGCTGCTTCATATAAATCCATTCCTCCAAATCCCCATGGAGAAAAGTTGTTTTTATATCTAATTATTTAAGATGGAAATATTCTACTGCCACAAGACTTAAAATAGTCCTCATTGAAGTCATTTTAACAACAGGAGAAAATATTTCATCAAAATATATACATTTCTTTTGTGCAAACCCCTTTACAACAAGTCTATCCTTTTACCTATTTTTTCCTCCATCTTCTTCCTTAAACCTCTAAACCCATTTATTCTGCAATGCTCTGTTTTCTGCAAGAAACTGAACCAAGTCTCAATTCTGGTTATTTACCAAGGAATCCATTTCCTCTTTCATGCCTTACTCCCACTTCTTTATAATGTCTACTTGCATTTCCTCTTCATAACTTTCTAGTTCACCAGAATAATTCAACAATAAATAATACAATGAAGGAGAGTATTGTTCAGGGGGTCTACTTAATCTAGTATATCTTCTAACAACACTTGCAGGAGTTTGAGGTACCCTCTTCTCCTATTGTTGTACATTTTTATTTTCTGGTAACTTTGGAATTTCTTTTTCAATGATCTCATCAAGCACTGTGTATTTTGATTTTTCTTTTTCCTATTTCTTTCCTTGCAACTAATCTTTGTACATTACCTTCTCATTGAATATGACATCTCTACTCCTAATGATTTTTTTATTTTCATAATCCCATAACTGATAACCAAAATCATTAACACCGTATCCAATAAAGGTACACTTCTTGGATTTTGCCTCAAGCTTTCTTCTATTTTCTTTATCAATATGGACAAATGCTTCACAACTAAAAGTCTTCAAAAAAGAATAGTTTACATTTTTACCTGTCGATGCCTCCTCTAGAATTCCACCATCCAAAGATCTTGAAGGTCGTATGTTTATTAAGAAAACAACAATATCTACAACATGTTCCCAAAATGGTAAGGGAAACCCAACATGAAATCTCATACTCCTTGCATGATACATGATTGTCCTATTCATCCTTTATGACACACCATTTTCTTGTGGTGTTCCCGAAACTGTCTTCTCTCTACGAATCCCATGGTATGAACAATAATCATCAAACTCCTTGCTGCAATATTCACCTCCATTGTTTGATCTCAGGTGCTTCAACCTTTTTCCTTTATCATTCTCAACCAAAGCTTTCCATTTCATAAAAGTATCAAAAACATCATATTTTTGTTGAATGCAACAGACGCAATTTTTTCTAGTTGCATCATCGATAAAAGTAACATAATAACGAGAGCCACCAAGAGATGATACCTGAGCTAGTCCCCATACATATGTATGCACAAGATCTAACCTTTCACTCTTCTTTTCTTTTCCTACTCTTAGAAATATGACTCTCTTATGTTTTCATAAACACAATGCTCACAGAAATCCAAATCAATTTGTTTAAGATTTGGCAATAATTTTTTTGTTAAGTATATGCATCCACTTCTCACTCATGTGTCCAAGGATATGATTCCACAGTGTTGTATCCACTTTTGTAGAAGCTAAAGATATATAAGAATCAGTATTACCAGTACATAAATACAATGTAACTACCTTCTCTCATTTTTATATCACTGGTGATCCTTTGGTGACCTTCCATGCGTTATCTGTAAATACATATATACAACCTTCACTTTCCAACTGTCCTATTGAAATTAGATTTTTACTTAGATATGGAACATGTCTGACCTGTTTCAAAAACCATTGGTTTCCATTCTTTTTCTTTATTTGTACCTTACCCATTCCAACAATTTTTCATGGTGCATCATCACCCAAATGAATCTGTCCAAAATCACCTTGAGCATAGTCTAGAAAATGTTTCCTATGGGGTGTGGCATGAAAGGAAGCCCCTGAATCTACTACCCAAGACTCAGAAATATTATCTACAGAAAGAATCAAAGCATCTTGTAACACATCACCTGTTACATTTGCTTCTTGATTTTTCTCTTGTTGTCCATCTCTTTGTTTCTTTGGAGTTCTGCAGTCTTTCTTCAGATGTCCTTTCTTCCCATAATTCCACTACTCTATCTTTCCTATTCTGGATTTGGATCTTCCCTTCCTATAATCCCCATGGTTCCCTGAGCCCTTTCCTCTATTCTTTTGTCTTCCCTTGTTCTCCACTATCAAAGAATTACCTGATGTCTCACCTGTTCTTTTTCATCGCATTTCCTTGCTAAGGATAACACGAACAAGATCATCAAATTTTAGAGTGTTTGAACAAGAGATAGAGTTACTTACAAACATGACCAAGCCGTTCCATATTGTTGGCAATGAGCACAGGATTAGAAGAGCCATGACCTCGTCATCAAAGTCCATTTTTAAAGAACGTAGTTGATTAGTAACCATATTAAATTCATTTAAATGATCTCCAATAGACCCACCTTCTGACATCTTCATATTAAATAATCTCTTCATTAGAAATACCATATTGGACATCGAGGGTTTTTCATACAATTTATCCAATGCATCCATTAGCTCCTTCATTGTCCTTTCCTTTGAAATATTGAAAGACATCGACGCTTCCAGGCTCAACCTTATCGTTCATGGTGCCTTTCTGTCAAGAACCTCCCATTCTTCTTCCTTCATGGCCATTTGATTCTTTGACATTCCGTCCAATGGTAGGAATAGATCCTTATGATATAAATAATATCTCATCTTCATCTTCCATAACTAGTCGTTTTGGCCATTAAATATCTCGATGATTAAATTTCCATCTTCTGCCATCGCTCCCACTCAAACTAGGAACCCTCTTTTCCTGTGAGTTACCTTTCGCTTTGATATCAGTTGTTAGAAAAATAGGATCGCAGAGAAATAAAATAAAACAAACGTGGAAATAAAACACAAAATATACACAATACAATAGAGACACAGATAAATGTGGTTCACCCAGTGTGGTCTACGTACACTAGATAAATTGTCAGGTCCTTCCTTTTTATTATCCGGCAAAATGAAGGAATACAACCTACAACACATCCGCTGTAACTTCCTCTTCTTTCTCTCACAGTATCCTCTCTTAGAATAAAATAATCACACACATACATAGCCGTAATACAATTCCCTCATAAAAGAGGGTTTCCTTCTAGAGAAAAAAAACCCTAACATAACTTCTACCGTTAGATCTGCAAATGTATAATGAACGGTCCATATTGATTACAAAATTACAATATTTTAACCCCGTAGACCCCCTTGGCGATAGTTGTGGGGGGAAATCCCCCCACAACCCCTCGTTATGGAATGGGGTCCAAGCACAACTGATACAAACCTCTGAATCAAGAAGATAATCAAGCTTCACAATCACCAACCCTACCTTTATCACAATTCCTATATTTATCAAATCACTTACCATGATTATGTTATATTTATTTTTTTATTTTTAAAAGAAATGTTTATATAAATGTGCTATAATTTTAGAAATAAGTTGATTGATGGATACAAAGTAACATTTAAAAAAAATCAAAAAATTTTAGTATTGATATATTAATGGTTTATATTATCAATTAAAAAAAAGCTAATTAATTAGATGAAAATATAATTTTTGGAAAAAAGTTTATAATTTTTGGGATAATTTGTACACGATTCAACTAAAAATTTCAATGATTAAATTCCAACATTCAATTTGTGATATTGGTGTCATATGCTCTTTCCTAAGTCATAACGTGGTAGCTTAGTTTCTAAGAGATTAATACATAAATAATATTATAATAGGTAATCCTTAAATAACTATAATACAACTTCTTATATTATTATTCCCTGGCTGGCTGGCTGGCCGGCCTTTTCCCCTTATTCCTATTCTCTCATTATTTGCTTGGGGGGCTAGTTACCGACATGATACTCGCGATCTACAACATGGAAACGCAGCGAACACCCCTATCCCCCATGTTGTTGCCTACGAATGAGACACGAACGACGTTCACCGAAAGCCCGAAGTTATCGAATCAGTTCCCAACAGCGAGCAGTGGAACCTCGAGTCCACAGTTCTAACATCACCCAGTTACACCTGATGCAGTTACACCTGAACTTGGCAACTCTCTATGCTAGAGGGATTGATGCAAAGTATTACCAGCTGGAAATAAAAGTTCGTAATCTTAAGCAAGGTTCGATGTCGATCACCGAGTACTACAACAAGCTTCAGCCCTATGAAGGTGGGAGGAATTGAGTCACTACAATCCCCTCTCCAAGTGTACTAGCAACTCTCGAGCATCAGTTGAGCAGTATGTGAGCAGATAGTATTGAAAGTTTTCATTTGGAAAGAAATTAACAATTATTGTAAACTCGTGGTTTTCAAATTAACTTTAAAGTTTGCTCATGAATATGGTGCTAGGTGTTACATAGTTATACATTTTTCTATATTTTTTATTAATTATTAAATGATTAAAAAAAAATCACCGAGACATTTCATTTTCCAACCATTTTTATGATAGTTGACAACAAATGACAACCTTCCTTCACTTTTGTTTGTTTCATATATATATATATATAAGGACAAGAACAAGATAGTTGATGGATTTTTTAAAGAAACATTGGGGTTGTATCTAGGCACTGGACGATTTCCATCTTTAAAGATGGGTATACACATGACTTTTTTCATGGATTTTGGATATAAAATTATTACAATGATGATATTCATATTTCTCAATATGATATTTGTAAATATGTATTTTTGTCTTTTAAAATTATAAAAAGACATTTTTTTTTGTAAATATGGCTCACTTTTTGTGATACTAACAATTTTTAGATCATGTTATTAAAGGATATAATATATGTCCTTTTGAGTCAAGGAACATTTGTTTTTTAATTTAGATCCAATATGTAAGACTATCAATATAGTTCACCTTTTTTGATAGAAAACAATTCTTAAAACTTGTTATTCCTACTATTGAAAGATGTAATTTGTTCATTTAAATCAAGGAACATTGTTTTCATTTTTAAAATTTAGTTCCCATATGTAATACATATGTGAGACTTGTATGCAAAGTTATTATGTTCAATCTAGTTACAAAACACATTTTGGGATGTTTATTACAATGTGATTTTGTTTATTACAAGTATAGTTAAGGATTATGAACTCAAGTGTTTTGAACCCATTTATAAAAATATTTGGTTAACATGTTATTTTAATGGTAGAATTTTCTTCAAAATCCAAGAGATGATTATCAACTCCCATTTTGAACACTCACTTCACTTCGCTCCAAGCGAATGGGACAAAACTTGAGAATAAGGAACCTAACAAAGAGCTCACCAAAAGCAGGGCTTTATTACCTTCCTCGGAGAAAGGTATTCACAAAGAAACCAAGGTATATTCATAACTAATAAGAAACCTAATCATTTAAGTCTTACAACCGATACCATATTTAGGGCATCAGGGGCCATTACCTCATGAGCTTAGTTACATCCCAAGTCAAAACTCATATTTCTTGCTAATTCTAACTCCGTTGTTACCGTAATTAACAGGAAGCTTGATCTTACTAGAGTTCACTACCTTTTGACAGGTCCTTTCCTCCCTTTACTCTTCTCTAAGTGTTTCAGACCTCTTGATTTGCTTGTGCCATTTTGTCTTAGATCTGTTTCATTCACTCATGGTTGGGATATTCTTTCCATGAAAGAGAGAACGACCCATTCCTTGATATGGAAGAAGGGGGTGTTTTCGTTCTAAAGGGATCAAGAATAGAAAAAATCTAGACTAGCTATATTGTTGTTCACAACAATGGATTCGTGTGTTAACATGTCCATGAACGTTCTATGTTATATTATTTGTACAAATTTATATTACTTGGTATCTTATATAGTTTTTATGTCCATGAACATTGTATGTTATATAGTTTGTATGAATTTATTTTACATTGTAAGTTATATAATTTGTACAAATTTATATTATCACGTGATCAATATTCTGAGAAACGGATTCATGTGTTAAAATGTGGATGATCATTGTATGTTATATAATTTGTACAAATTTATATTGTCACGTGAGATATGTCTACGTAGATTGAATATGAATTAAGTGAAATATTTGTATAAAATATATTATGTTAGATTGATTCTGAATAACGTGACATATTTGTGTAAGATATCTTGACAAGTAAAAGTAATTGGTTATAGAGTATTTAATGTTGTGTATTTTTTAATGTAGAGTAAATAATTCAAAATTGCTTTATATTTGATTATGTACAATTCATTATATAAAACATTAACTAGTTTATATGTGGGTATATATTATTCACTGTAATATCCACCTTGCTATGTAGATGTTGGGGTGGATGGAGTATAGGCACTTGGATTTTGGATTTGAATTGCTTTCAAATCCGAAGACCTATATTCCACCCCTTGCAATTCAATGCTAGCAGGGTGGATATTATCCATCATAATATATTGAATTTTCAAGTGCATTATTACCAATATGCTGTAATCTCATTTAGTTTTATTTTTATTTATGTGCATAACACGTTGACGAAATTTCATATTTCATTTGAATTTTGTATTATAAAATGTACATATAATAAAATATTAAATATAAAAAATTATTTATATTCATTAGAGGAGAATATACATGTTTCCTATCTAAAAATCAGTATATGAAGTGCTATGAGAACAATAAAACAACCTTCCAAAAAAGAGGTTTTTTACAATCGCCACAACTTTTACAAAATTCATTTATAGTCAAGACTAATAACTATTCACTGCTTATATAAAATAGATACAGAAAAGATATAAAATAGATACAGAAAAGAACATGAAAGGATACATACGAAACTCCATTGATTTTGTTTCCTCATTGTCGAGGAACTCATAGAGGCCAAAAGCACCAGTCAAAAGAGTTAGAGCTTCTTTAGACAGGTGATCAGCTTTTGTATTTAGTTCTCTATATATATGGTTAAAGGAGAGCCATTTAAAAGAAAGGATAGTATTAGATATGTCTCTGATAAAAGGTTATATTCTCACATCTGACTCTCTTATATTTTTGTTTTCCCAATCGATTACAATCTTGGAGTGCCCCATAATTTGAAGCTTGGGAACCCCCTTTTTTAATCCAATTTATAGGATAGTATGCAACATTATGAACTCATCTCTATTTTAGGTTCCCCAACCAGGAAAGTATCATACGTGAATATCATGGTTCTATTGAAGATATAAAACTATTCCCACTCCACAAATGCTTGGGCGACCCTAATAAGCACCGTCAAAAAATCCCCATGGAATGTTGAAATCTAGATCTGACATGGAAGTAAGCCTAGGGTCCTTGACTTTCAAATATGTCATAAATTCATTATCAAGATTGAAGATGTTACCGATAGTTTCCTTGGGAAAAATATATTCATCCTTAAATATGCTTGATTTTCTTTCCCACCATAATTTGTTCACTAGAATACTTGGCATGCCTTCTTACCGCTTGATTTCCTTATCTGCTACCAATCCATCAAGCTATATTCCATGCATACTTTAGACCACAAAGAGGTGGATTTCGGTTCTTTATTGAAAATTATGGAAACTTGGTCTACATATACACAATCAAAAAAAATATGTGAGGATGTTTCTTTAGAATTTTTGCAGAGAGCACATCTACTAGGACCCACCCATCCTATTTTTAACCCAACATCCCAGGTAAGGAGTTTGTTATTCAAAGATAGACAAAGGGTTATATTTGATTTAGGAGGGGCATGGAGTTTTGTAAGATCCTACACTACCACTTATTTTCACCAGAGAAGCAATGATCCATCTAGGATTTATAGCCTAATTTAGCAGTGAAATTGCATATCTTCATGGTTTTAGATTAGCAGAGATTATATGTCTCATCATCCTATAAAACTATGTAATTTAACACATGTTTCTCGATAAAGTCCTCCCATGTCATTACCTCATCATTTTTTATCCTTAATGAGGTTGCAACTATCCAAATCGCTCTGCCACTAATATGAGGAATGAATGTATGGGCTCCATCTAAAGTAAATATGTTCATACAATGGATGGAATGGAGGAGAGGCTTGGAGAACTGAAACTCATCACCTACACCCAACCAAGGGTCCTCACCGATCTGAACTGAACATCCATCCTTGATTTTCCATACCATCCAAAGGACAACTAAGGTAAAGGAAATAACCAATGCTTTCAAGATTATCGATCCTTTAGAGGATTTGGAAGGAATATGGAACCAATCTTCCACTGAAAGCCCATTTAGATATTTGGAATTTAAGATTCTCCTCCATAGGGAATTACTCTATGAGAAACACCATAGGGTCTTTGCTGCAAGGGCTTGAGAAAAGGTGAACATAATTTTGAGTCCCCAACCCTGAAGGTATTTGGGAAGCACCACCATGTCCCATTTTATGGAAGGTGTGCCACACGATTGCCGAGACCTAGACCAAATAACTTGGAAACTCACCCTTCTTATCTTATTAAGAATTATTTTAGGGACCAAAGAGATAGAATCCCAATAGACTTGGGTGCTCGCAATCACTTATTTCAATAGCATGAGACTTCCTTCCCTTGAAATCATCCGGGTACCCCATACTAAAATTCATTGTTCAAGTGTTTTGACGATCCACACCCAGGCCACATATATATAACCATCCGACCTTAAATGGAATCCTAGGTACTTGAAGCTGGAGTCCAAGTTTTTTACTTGAAAAGGGAGAAACGTTTTTATTACCATTGAGAAAGAGTCAGGGAGAGATTTGATATAGAGACGTGATTTTTTGGGGCTAATACACATACCGGTTGATTTGAAAACAATATCAAGGACGTCCTTTAACACCAACAAATATGATTATGAACCCTTAACTAGGAACATGATGTTGTCCATGAACTATAGGTGGGAGATTGTTTCCTAGGGGTAAATGTTTATGCCTCTAATTGAGCCACTCCTTCTAGATTACTCAATTAACTTATTGAGATCCTTCACTACAGTAAAAAAAAAAAGAAAAAGGTAAATGGGGCATCCTTGTCTTAATCCCCAAGAATCCTTGAAGAAACGAGAGAAAGCTCCATTTATATGGATGACATAGGAGATAGACTCGATATATCTAAGAATCTAATTTACCATGGGGAAGGAACATTTCCATCTTGATTTAAACTAAATGA
>JASDQU010737895.1:16550-41722 GCA_032191745.1 Picea mariana
ATATGTTTAAGGTTGGAAAATAAACTTATAAAAAATATTGGAAAATATTAACTAGAATAAATTAAGACATAAAAAAATTCAAAAAATAAGACATATTTGTACCAATGATATACTATTAATTGAAATATTGTTGTGTTGATAATATATTGTTTATAAATTATCCGCCCCCCTTCATTGGTTATAAATTATCCGCCCCCTTCCCCCGCCCCACCATTTTGTTAACATTTACATATTTTTACATATTTAATTGTGTAAGAAGTTTACAACTATCATGAGTAGCTCGACTAGTAAAGCGACTCTCATGGTATGAGTAAGCTACTAGTTTGAGTTAAATTGGTAGAGGCTTGTGAATTGGCCACAACATTATTTTTAAGAAAATCAATTATATAGTCTATATGTGAGAGGAGTGAGATGTATTATAGTATTCTTCTCGGGAGAGGTATTATAATATTCTTTTTGGGATGGGATTTCATTATCATAATGAAAAAAAAATACAAATACAGTTTGAAATTACAAAAAAGAGTTTTACAATGATGAGTTATTTTTGTTATCTACTAAAAATATTTTTTATATTTAGTGATGGAAAGACATGCTAGAAAGGACATGTTTAATGAAAACATGAGCTCCCTTCAAGATATGTCCTTTGAAAGTGTCTATTGTCATGACAAATTGTGCACCTCCTGATAATGGAAAACAAAACAATGGCAAATGATTTGAATTTAGTATGAGGATCACCTTAAGATTATGTAGGGGCATCAAGGTATGGATATTGGATGTTGGGTGGATCTTTGAAATTATGGAATCATCTAAATTAAATTTGAGGGAATGGAGAGGACTTGTTTTTCTATATAGGAGGTTGTTTGTGGTGTCATGAAGAGTTTGGAAGTATGAAAGATGAAATGAATAATACTAGCAGAGGAAATCAAATCCAATCTTACCAGATATTGGATATGGATTAGACGAGTTATTTGCTTAGGGATTCAAAGGAAAAACATCCAACCCAACCTTTCTATGATTAATGACTATTTGGTATCCTCGGTAATACATGAGGAGGTATATTTTGTAAGGATTCAGAGACCATGTTTGTAGTAATTTTGATGGATTCTGGTAATTGGAAGATGGAAATGTCAACAACAAATGGTTAATGTCACTACAAGAACCCAAGAATTATTAGTATGCATATGGCGAGACCAAACATTATAAATTAATGGATTAAGTGACCCAACACTAATTGCTATAGGAATGATGAGGTTGAGTCCATTAACCTAGGAAGGATTACTAGGTGAGGAAAAATACACTTATGAGTTTGGTATATCCTTGTCATTCCCTTATAATGGGTGTGTAATAAGAATATGATGTCAATGAAATACAATTATTATCTTATTCATATATATATATATATATATATATATGCAAACAAACCCAATTTGTATTTCAGGATAGTTGTGAGATCATGTATATTGTATTTAATGTACTTGGAAAATTACTACTACACATAGATCTAAAATCACTCAAAATTTTCAATGTTAATGTGAATGAAGGCCTAATTTATATGACTTACTTGGCGATATAATTTATGGATTCTTTGTGTTTCATATTAGGGGAAATTTTATGTCTAAAATAGGTTTCTTAAATAAAATAATAAAATAAGAGTTACAAATTATGGGGGGAAGAGAAGGAGGGTAGAAGAAGAGGAAAGAAGGACAAAGGATTTAGAGAAGGAGGAGAGGGGAAGAGGAGTGGGAGAAGAGGGGGAAGAGGGGTACCATGAGAAGGAAATAGGGGAAGGGAAGAGGGGAAAAAAAGAGACTTATCAACAAGGGGTCCTTCTGAAGCCACATAATCCAACTTGACAGACGAAATATTGTTTCCCAAACCCTTCACATCGCCCCATGTTTCCTGCACCACGACCTCCTCACCGAGGAAAGATTATTTTGATTTTTTGACCACTTACAAGGTTTTGGAGGTTGCAAGTTCTTCTTTGAACATTGAGAAATCAAATGACTTGTGTCATGACATATGTGACAGTGGAAGGGAACCTTCCAATATTCCATGCACTAAACCTAGTTGGATTTATGGAGAACCAGGTCAATTTCATCCACTAAATCCTTGCTAATTTTCACCTCCAACTGAATCCAGGCCCAACACCTATCAAAAATTTTTCTTCCAATCAAAATCGAGGGACACAAACCATCCTAATTTCTTTCATGTGGCCTAGAGAGCCACATTTTTCTATAAAAACCATGCCAATATGGGAAGTATTTCTCAAATAGTCATGGTGGATATGGTGACCCAAACCAGATTGAAATCAATTGTCCAATGATGAAGAATCATGCTGGAAGGTATCAATGACTAATCCTTTTCAAAAATTTGATTTTCATCTTCTTTGGTATGAAACAAGAATCCAAGAAAACCCCTAATCCCTAACTATTGTGTGAATGTCGGTCTTGTAATTTATGATTGGTTCACAAATCCTCTCTACCCACAAATCAAGCACACGAGATATAACTACCTTACCACAAAATTTTTCAACCAAATGCTTGACCGTTAGAGTTCGGATTTCCTTGCCTACCACTAGGTTCACTCCACATTTTTTGACATAGATACTACACTTGGAGGGATTAGAAGGGCAGGGGATGCAATTAAGGGCAACACTAGAGCATTCAATATATGATCTAGGAGTAGGGGGAGAGATAGTGGGAGGAGTTGAGGAGGGGGGAGGGAAGAGGGGGATAGACAAAGGGAAAAAAGGGAAGAAAGGGCCTTAGAGGAGGGAGCGAAATAGGGGGAGGAGGAGACGAGGGCACCAGAACCGTGATATGAGCCAGAGGATCCTTCAACATCTGGTGGGGAAGGCAGGGGATCTCGAGGAGGGCGGTGAAGAAATTCATCCTCAATGAAAAAGGCTTGCTCATCGGTGGGACTTATCTTGTAATTCAGGTAATCCATGCCAAAAAGGATTCTCCAACCGAAAAAAGGGGATGGAAATCATTAAGTGCCAACCAACAAGAGAAGGAAACCACCAAGAAAGAGACTAGAGGGAGGATGAGAAATTGGGACTGGAGCCACAAGAGAAGAAGGACATGGGTAAAAAAAATTGCAAAAGAACCATAGGTGGATACCCTCTCCAAAAAAAATAAAACCATTGAGACCATAGACCTATAAGCCTCACCTTTGTCCCACTTTCTATATTTATCAAATCACTTACCGTGATTATGTGATATTTATTTTATTATTTTTAAAGGAAAAATTTAGATAGGTGAAATCCCTAGAGGGATTTCTTGTCCATACTAACGTTTATTCTTCATCCTTAGAGAGATGTTTATGGTTAAAAATGAGAAGCTAGACATACTGACACTAGGAGAGGGAATTTTGTCTATACAATACCAAAACTTTAGCATTCTTCCAACCTTTTTTTCATGGGCTTGCGGAATCTGAGCTCTAGAATCGCTAAAAAATAAAATATTGTTTGCATGTAATTTATCAATTAAAGAGGTGGGAAGGGAGATATTCAGATCCCAAAAATGGATCTTTCCCTATACACACCTTACTACCACTTCCTATCTTCCAGGTTATCCATTGGTCGATCAGGGGGAAAGATGGAGCCAAGTCTCTCCATACTATGGATTTTGTAGACGAGTTGCACGATCTTGTAAACCATTTCTCCATAGTCTTTCCTTGAAAACACTTTGATTTCATAACACAACCCCACATGCTAGTGTTATGGACTAGTATCCAAAGACTGCATGCTGTGAAAGATTGAGAAAAAATAAACTTATTTTTTATCCCCAATCCCCCATATTTTGAAAGAGTGTTTCTCGTCCATTTTACAAGAGAGAGCCATCCTAAGAGACTGATACTCTTAGAAAAATAGGATAAAAAATAAATAAAATAAAATAAATTTGGAAATAAAACACATAATATACACAATACAATAGAGACACAGATATACGTGGTTCACCCAGTGTGGGCTACATTCACTAGAGAAATTGTTAGGTCCTTCCTTTTTATTATCCAACAAAAATGAAGGGATACAACCTACATCACACCCGTTGTAACTTCCTCTTGTTTCTCTCACAATATCCTTCGTCAAAATACAATATTCGCAATAATACACATCCGCAACACAATTCCCTCATAAAAGAGGGCTTCCTTCTAGGGAAAAAAAGTCTAACATAACTTCTACCGTCAGATCTACGACCTTGTAATGAACGATCCATATTTACTACAAAATTAAAATATTTGAATTGAAAAAAATATATATATCCATGGGGGCCTTGAATTGTGTATCCTATAGTTTCTTTGACCTACATATGAATTAGGAATATAATCAAGCTCCACAACCAACAATCTCCCACTTGGAGATTGATCAAAACAACTCCACTATTGTTGTACCTGTTGGACTATACTTCAACTTGGACCAATAAAATTTCTCATCTTCACCTTCATGCTTGAATACAAATTGAAAATGAGCAGGAACTCAATTTCTTCCTAGTTACTCCCTTTTTTAACATGTCTGTAGGATTCTGAAACTCAACTTTCATATTTTGGATAATATACATGATTGTGAAACTCAAATGATTCTGGTCCCACACCAAAGGAATATGAAACTCAACTTTTGTATTTTGGATAATATACCTTTGGGAAAGATGGAGAGATAAGTCCAATATAGTGGAATTTGTTCCAAAATGACCTTGAAAAGGGTGATCCTTCTCGCTCTTGAAAAGAAACTAGTAGTGCAGTGAGTAATTATTTTTCCAATTTTTTACCAAGCCATAACCAATCTGTAAATTTGTAGTTATTGGGTTTAAGGAAAAACTTATGGTATTTGAAACCCTCTAGGGACTTGGAGTGAGGGTAAGGAAGGTATTCACAAATATTCACTTCATTAGCGTCATTAATTTCATTGAAAAGGATACAAGATTTTTCCTCATTTATAACCATACATGTAGCTTTACCGAAAAGATTAAGTATGCCTCTTACGGCCTCTGCGTCCTTAAGAGATCCACTAGTGAAGAAGAGGACGTAGTAAAAAAAGAGGAGGTGAGAAAGGGATTCTTGACCTATAACCGTGACCCCTTTGATCTTACTCGAGGACTTTGCTTCCTTGATCAACTTGTTGAGAGCTTCAACAACTAAGAAAAAAATAAAAGGATCCAAGGGGTAACCCTGACATATACCTCGTGAATCATGGAAGAAAATGGAAGAAGCTCCATTGATCAACACATTGAAGGTGTGGTTTTGAACACAACCCATGATCTAATTGAATACTTATAGGCTCATTCCCAGTTGAATCAGAACCAGTCTTAAGAAGGTCCATCTAACCCTTTAGTAAGCATTGGATGTATCTAATTTGAGAATGGATGTTGTACGGTTGTGAACATGGGTTCAATGTAGGATTTCTTTTTCCAAAGCAACCACATTGTGAATTTGTCTCTTGTGAATAAACCCAAAATGTACTTCAATTATGATATCACTGAAAATGAGATTTAAACGTCTTCCTATAGTTTTGGATATTATTTTATATATAACGCTACAACAGGAGATGGGACAATAGTCGAAGAAATTTTTATCATCTTGTTTATTTGGAATGAGAGAGAGGAATGTAGAATTGGATGCACCCAACACCTTTCCAAACCTCTCGGATTCCTTGACTACTCTGATTTGATCATCTTTGATAAGTTCATAAAAAACAACAAAAAATTCAACCGAGATCCCATCAGGGCTAGGAAATTTACCTTTCAGCATTGATGATAGGTTGGCATGTAGCTCAAACTCTGAAATATCCTTGGATAGAGCCTTTTCCATGTCTTTGGTTGTGAGCCTAGGGAATTTTGCAACAACCTCTAAAACTTCTTGAATTGGACAACCGATCGGTTCCTAGAAGAGAGCACTGAAACGATGGACAACCTCTATGGATTTGTCTTCAAAGGAGTGAGCTATGGAACCATATAAAGATTGAATCTCCCATATAGTATTTAAATTTTTCCTAAACTTAGCGTAATTGTGAAAATACTTCGTATTATTGTCTCCTTCAGAAATCCATAGGGCACGAGTTTTTAAATGTTGTTTTTTCCTTCCAAACTCAAGAAGGAGTGATGATTTCCTTCTCATTCCATGAACTGATTTAGAAGCTTGATATTCCATCTATCAGTAGAATTGACACTATAAAGGGTGGTTATCTAAGATTCGAGATCGTGTAACTGTATCTTCAATTTTTTATCATACTCTTAAGCCCATTTTTTTGAAACTGCCTTTACATTCCATAAGTTGACTGTGAATTGTTTCATAGCCAAATCATGAGACGTGTAATTTTAGTGGATCCATGTTGACATGATTAAGGACTTGTAATCATATTCTAACATCCATGCAAGGTTAAATTTAAATGGTGAGGGAGGAATGTCTTCACATGCATTATTCTGGAATAAGATGGTAGAGTGGTCCTGTAACATCTAGTTCTACTGAGTATAATTGACACTGACTTATTCTTTGAGGGAACTTGCGAGCAAGTGATACGGTTATGATACATTATGATTATGCTTTTCTTATGAGTTATATTATGATGTCATTGTGATTATATGATCATTTCTAGATGTATATATATGTATCGATAGGTATTATTGATGAGTTTCCATGAGTTTGCAGGATACATGATAGGTTGATGATGTTGATGGAATCAATGAACTTCCTTGGACTTTGGATTGAGTCAGGGAGTGGATTTGTAATTAGTTTGAGTATTGATTTACACACATGTGATTTGTATGATGATTTTATTATGGATTTTATGTATATGGGTTGTTGACAGTGTTCTTGTCAGTGGATGTAGGCTTGGTGATACTTGATAATCTGACTCACATAAGAAGTAAAAGGGTCATGGAAAGAAACCAGGCATTTGAGGGAGAGGTGTGGTAGCGTCCTTTTCACAACATACTAGCACTCCCGTTGTGACCTGAAATGTAGGTTAACGATTACCTAGTTTGATATGTCCACGATGTTGTGAGGGTAGATTGAGACAATCACTCACAAAGAAATCTAAGGGGCGTGCAATAAGGAAGAATCCTTATTTCTTAGACAACCCTTCGTCTCTCACAAAGTCGACCAAGTGGATTGTTGACTCCAAGTGTCGGAAAAAATTCCAAAACTAGTCAAAGGCGAGTGGAACCCTTGGAGCACGTGAAATAATTAAATTAAATTGTGAGTCAATAAAAATCTAGATGACCTAGAAAACATAACAAAATTTTTAGACCTTGTTAGAATAGAGTATTAATTAATAATTAATTTATAAGATAATAAATATGACAAGAGTCTAAGCCTAAATCTAAATTCAAGCATAAGTCTAAGTTTAAATAAGGGACTAAATAAAATATTAAACGAATTAAGGAATTGAGATATAATTAAACTCTAAGAAAAGAGGGATTAAGAATTAAAAGTTAGGTAGATTTACATGTGTGGATGAAAATAATAAAAGAGATTTTTAAATAAAAAGAATTTAAAACATGAGAGAATATGTGTTATCATAGAATAACATCTTGAGTCAATCTACCACTATTACTAACTAAAAGAAGACTCTTAATCCAACTCAAACTAAGATCTATATGGGGAATACAAATTAAATGAGGGATTTGAGAACTAAGATACAACTAAGAGGGAAAATGGGAATAAATTGGGGAAAGTGAGGGAAATTGTCTAATTAAATAAAATAAAAAGAAAAATTGCATGTGCAGCTTGGGGAGAATGTGACACATGTAGTGGGTGAATAATCCCTTAATTAAATTATTAGAAATTAATTATTTGTGCATGAGGACGTGTGTCATTGAGGAATTTTCTATAAAATAAATGAGAGAGGGGGAGAGGGGGCTCACCTTTTTTTAGTACTGTTATGCTGCCAAAAATTTTCTTGAGTAAGTTTTACTTGTGAGAATTGGGTTCCAAAGCTTGAAGAGAGTGGAAGCTCTTCTTTGAAAGGCAATATTCGATGTTATTTTTTTCTGGTTTTTATGATTTTTTTTTGGGGTGCTATTAGTTTTTTTTAAATTCTTTTTGACAGAAGATTTGTTGACTGCTAATTCTTTTATTAACGAGGATAGTGATTTCCATAATATGTTTAATTAAGAAATTAATCGTTGACTCAGTTACACGTAGACCTAATCGATTGTCTTAAAATATGAAATACTTAAGGGTTATATTTTTTATTACAATAAATTTGCACCCATGCTAGAACCAAAAATAAAGTGTAGATATTATAATTATAGATCGTATTATGGGAAGATTTTAACAGTTTACTTCCTTTCTGATGAGTATTTATATCAAGTCTTAAGGTAAAGGATATTAGGTGTTGATAAAGAAAACTATTATTGAGTGTCATGCTGAATACTTTCGTTTCACACTTACACTACCATATCATTCACAACGTTTAACTGTTGTGGTTATTACATCCTTGAATTCCGTCGTAGTTATGTGTAGTAGTATGTTGTTAATGGGAATTATAGTAACGTGAAGGGAAAATAATGACTACCTTCTTTTCTTGACATAATAGTTATATTAAAAACATACAATGAGTAATAAATAAAAGTAAATTCTTGAGATAGGTTCCACTTAGGTACCATTGAATTTGGGTCATATGATTTGGAACTTGACTTGTAAGTGGAAGTTAGATACGTATAATTATTATACGTATATATGTATATAAATATTTATATATATATATACATGATATTATCTTAATATTTTCTCTATTAGATTTTAGATATGACATTATGAATTTATTACTAGAAGGATAAAGTAACTAATGTAAATGTCATAATTGTTAAGGTGATTTTGTTAATTCAAGTTTTTTTTATAGATAAATCGTTACACTGTTTAAATCTTTTTTAGATTTTATGAGGCAAATTGTGCATTATATGGTAAGAATGGTGCAAGATGCATTCACTTGAAGATGGTAAATAAATTCATTATTTAAAAGACTTTTTATAATTAAAATTTTAAAATGATGTTGAATTTATGGAAAAGCAGTGATAAAAGTACTTTGATCTTGATGAATAGTGGACTCTATGTAAGAATAATGTCTTGATGAATCATAAATAAATTTTCGATGGTTATTTATTATATATAGATGGTATTATTTATGTAATGTTGTAATTGAATTGTCTTAATATGTTTGGATAAATAAAATAAATCAAAACATTTTATGTGTTGAAGACGATTACATTTATGTGTGCAAAAAAAATAGGGGGCCATTTCATGTCAGAGATACCATCCATGGACACTCAATATTTTAATGTTAAAGGACTATTGTGTAATAATTTTGAGACTGATAAATAGTCCAATTGTTTAGAGATAGCTATATCTCCCAACCTGAAGTTTCTCCAAGTAGGCATCCTCTGAATAGGGCAAGATCAATTAGATGATTTTTTTCTAGAAACTCATTAAAGAAATCACAAAGACGGTCCCTTGAGCGGTTTGCCCCCCACACTTCACTTAAACTGAGTGTGAAATTAAATTCCCCACCAACTAGCATCATAGGATCTCGAAGCATCCATGAGTTGTCCAAGTATTCCCAAAATGGGACGCGATTAAAAAAAGGGTCATAAATGTTTAAGATGGACCAAGGGTCTGGGTGATTTTTGAGCTCTAGTTTCAAAAAGATAACAGAAGAAAGTGTGGTAGTATAAATAAATTTACAGGAGGGACGCCATCTAGTGATGAGACCTCCATATTGGCCGACAACATCAAGAGAGAAAAATGTACAATTGTTGAGCCATTTTTCAAGAATTTCCCAGGATTTCGACCCCTCACACTTGGTTTCTTGAAGTACAATTACTTCAGGATGATGGCTCATAATGATCCTTTTGAGGGAAATTTATTTAGGGGTTCCCCCTGCTCTTATGATATTGAAATAAAACACAATCATGGAGGGGACCTCGTGTGGGATATCCCCACTCCAAGGGACTTAGAAATGGATTTTTGCTTCCCTTTGCTTATGTTGATGACTACTTTTTATTATGCTTTCAAGAGGTGGGACTTTCTAACCACGGGATTTTGGGAGAGGGGATCAGGGGAAAGACCTCCTTGAGAGACACTCTCAGACGAATTGATTCGAGAACAAAGACTATAACCAAGTTTGGGGGAGGGAGGGTCGTGAGGAGGGTAGTGGGAGCCTGAGCCCCATAATAGGGGCCACCAGAGTAGGATGGACCGCTCCAGGAGAGGAGGGGATAGGGGGGAGGGGGTGTTGGCACATGGTTGCAAGACCCTAGGTTCAAGTTATCTAACCAACAAAAATCTTCGGATACTGACCCTTTCGACATCACCTCCATGCATGTGAAGTCTCACCTGAGGTATCTATTGGGGTTGCAGGAAACAAGTTTATGCATGAACGAGGGGATATGAGGCGATCATCATAGTCATTCTTACTTATCTATACTTTGTGCACTATTCTCCATCTCTTCCCTTGATTATTTAGTAGTTTCAATTATAATGTGGCATTCTACTATAGATTGCAATATAAACTATTCACTGTAACATTCATCATTACTGCACATCATCTACTACACAGGTCTAGATCTAATCATGCATAAATAAAGTATTCATGAAAAATTATATATCAAGAAATTTAGACACAAAGTTTTAATGTGGTTGACACAAGCTTTGGGAAACATCCACAATGGCTAGATTCTTTATTATTCTTTATGCAATCTTCTCAGACTGCACACTGTGCTTACAATAGATTCAACATGTTTTCAGTGCCCATCCTGCCTAGTCGCTCTGCAGTGAAAGCCTCTCCCTTCAAGACTCTCCCTAACCCTTCATCCATAGACTCTCTCTCATTCTCAGTATATTCTCTCACTCTCAAATACTTTAGCTCCACTCTAGCCCCAACTCTCATCCATTTCTTCACTCAATGTCAACCACCTATTCTACCTGGCCCATTACATATTTTTACATGGAAACTAGGGCTCACAACCCTACTTGTTTGTCCCCAAAACCCAATTACAACTCATTACAACTCATTAAAACTAATGTTGACTTGTTGTTAGGGTGTGTTTTTCCTTCTTTTGTGTCTTCGTGCTGCTTTTGCAATCCCTATTGTTGTTCTTCCTTTTTTTTCGCATCTCTCTGCTCTTGCATGTCGAACCATTGTCCTTCCTTTTTTCCTTCTTTATCTTCCTTCTTCCTTCTTTTTCTTGATTCTCTACCAAGTATTCTTTTATTGCGCACTTCAATCCTAAATTATCCTTTACTATGCAATTCATTCATGCCTTCTCTTCTTTCTTATGTTATTATGCATCTCCTCCATAAGTAGGATTTTCCTCAAAACTGTATCCAAAATGCTTGTCAAACACACCCCCAAGACTCACCTGTGGCTCGTTCTGAGCCACTCAATCCTATTGTGTTTTCATCCTCCATGCCTCCATAAAAATTTGGAGGGGTTCTCTTGTTGTCACGACTTATTTTGTTACTTTTTCTTCTTTTCTGAAAATTTCATCTATGACCTACATAGTCAAGGTCATGAGTTTCTCTTTAGTATTGTGCACTTCCTTCTTTACCTTTCCCTACACAACTTCGAATTCCTTGATTAATCTTAGTGCTTCGTCTTGTAGCGGCACTAATAACTTCTATATAATATTCTACTAATCCCTTATCTTCTATGTTTCAATGTACGAATACCTTTGTGCCAATATGGTTGTCATGCGCTCTGTTGGTGGCAACCTACTTATGTTTTCAAAAGTCTTTTGCACCTTTTCCTGTGCATCCCTCAATATGGCTTCCAAAACCTTCATTTATGGATCCTTCATCATGTTTTTCCAAATCTATGCACTTTCCTCATAGAGATTTTCACATTCCTCATCCAACTTCTTGATATTTTCTACCGTGGTCATAGTGGTTCTTTCTATTTCTTCCCTTTCCTCTAATGATGTTCCTAGTGTGATGCATGACTGAAAGTCCTCAATCCTTGTGCATAAGCCTTCGATGACTTTGTCAATTCTTGAGACATGTTCTTCCATTGCAACCTCTACCACCATTGGTACTTTTGGGATCTCCTTGTAGAGATTCTAGATGACCATTTGTATCGACTGTGCCATTTTCTTAGTATTGTCCTCCTCTATTAGTGCTTTCTCAACCTTTTAATTGGCCTCACTCTTCTCCTTCAACGTTCATTCAATTTTTTCCTCAACCTCACTCTTCTCCTGCAAAGCAGTTGAATAATTTTGTTGCATTTTTTCCTTCTTGTATGTCACCTTGGTCAATTCTCTGCATGTTAATTCTCCGCAGAGCCTTATCTCCTACATAATATCGATCTGCAAGATCTATAGTATTTTTGTAGGAATCCATGAAACAAGTAAGTCCAAGTAACTTATTTCTCTCATATTCTCTTGCAGTTCTTGCATGGGGAGCTCGAGTGCATATGACATAATATTGAACACTATGTGCCCGCCTGCTAACTCTGACAAGAATGGAGTGGTTGTCCCTCCTTCATCAATAGAGATCGTTGATAGTCCTTCACCTGAGCCTTTTTCTAGTGCTATCCTCACTGTCTCCAATAATTGTTGTATTTTCATCAATTGGTCCTGCACCTTCTGGTGCATTTCATCTTGTTTCAATGTGGATTATTCAATTTACTCCTTTGTGACATCGCACACTTGGTAGTCGATTCTTTCCATGTCATCGTCTTTGAGAATATAAACTTGTGCTACTTTTTGGGCTTTCATATTTTTGCACGTAGCTGCAACTAGGCCCTTCCCCTTTTATTTTCGTTTGACCCTTGATATTGGGACAATTTCTAAGTGTCTTCTGCTAATGATCCTATATTCGGCATATTCCATACACCATTGTGTTTCCCATTTCCTTATCCCTCATTTATTTCTTCCTCTTTATTTTTTTTCTCTTCTTCTTCATCAATGTGCTCCGTTTGTTACCCTAGAACTTTCTAATGTTCCTCCCTCTCATTGGAAATCAAGCATACATCATCCACTACCAAATTTTATCTTGTTGGTATCTAGTGGTGCACAAGGTATCTTTTGGATTTGATGTACATGTGGGGCAACCCCGACTTAAAACGTGCAATCTATTGGTAAGTATCTACCGTCTAGGCGGTGATGTGTTGTGTGTGTTTTATGATATGTCTAATTTATTCAATATAGACATAGAATGTGGCATTGTTATCTAGTTCACATATCGCATAGGTGAACTACCTATTCTTGTTGTTTTAAAAAACTGACAATCAACAGGATCCTTCCAGCCAACTAGTGCAATCAGGATGAGAAGCCAGGCATAATGAAATTACATGCCTTTCTCTTGGGATTTTGTGCAATCTACCAAAAACTAATTTACCGAAAATGTGGCCCAATTCATTTGGACCACCTCTATGCACTTTTACACAACTGCGATCAGTGTAGCTAGCACCTCATCCTTGCATCATTTTCTTAGTAGTTTCCAGGTCAATACTTGCATCAAAAATCACAAAAACTTATTACTTATGTTTGCAACATCCAACCCTAAATTCCATCGGAAGGTGTGGAACTTATCCTTCATAGTTTCCAATAGTGCTTTCTCCCCTTGTTTGTGAATAATATTGTCAGATCCTCTCCTACTTTTTACAAGTTAATTATCCATGCAATTAATTGTGTATCAATAGATACTAGTGGATCTAGCCACAACATTCCTCTCTGGACGAAACTCAGTAACATTTTGATGTAGGCACTTACCTCCGAACCCCTTCCAAAATGAGGGATATCCAACAAATTCAACATTCCTAATCTCTCTTGTCCCATCGCCCAACTCTGTGGTTCAATTAGGATTGCACATGTCCTTGTTGTTCTTTTGGCACAAAAAATATTTTCCTGTGACATCTTAGGAAACTTATGTTCATCTATTATTTCACGGCATGCAAACTTCAATGTAACGATCTTTCCTAGCATGTCCCCTTAGACAATGACACCAACATGTATCTTTGGCATGACCAATGAGTACTTTCTGTCAATGGGTACTCTAACCTATGGCACGGTGTCCTTTCTTAGTGGTATTTAGTCCTTGTGAAATCATGACTGCGAGGACAAAGCTTCAGGTGTTTCCACGAACACTAGTGAAACTTGTGGTCTTTTTTTTTACTTGTGTGTTATGGCTACTAGTGCCCCAACTTTTGGTGGTGCCATTGTTCTCAATTACTGATTTCTTTAAATTATTTGTAAAAATTCTAGTTTGGCTTTGGTTCAGCTTTAGTTTAGCTCTATTCTGCTCTGTATTCTCACAACTCTTATCAAATGAAAATTACCTTTTCCTATTGGGACCTTATGCGCTTTTACAAGCCTTCAACAACTATGGAATTAATTTTGCGCCCAAACTAAGTGTCAAATCTGGTCAAAGTCTACAATCAATACTTTCCTTAATGTGGCATTAATGCCAAATCCTTCACCAAAATATTCCTTCAATCTTTAAGTCTTTCCCGATCCTTGGTGGTGCCTTCTATTTTTTACTACGCGTCTCCTTGCATTTTGTCATTACTAATTTTTAACTTTCATTTCCATGCTTTAACACCCTTAACAGTCATGTTTTTTGCTTGAATGTTTTGTGCTCTTAACTACATTTGCATTGTTTCTGTTATCTGTTCGATACTCCCTTTTTCTGCGTGGGTCTTGTTTCTTTATTTCCCATACTTTGTCCTGTCTACCTTCTTATTTCTTCTTGTTTTTCAACTTTTTCTTTGTTTTATTCTTTTTCTACTTTCTATTTGTTGTTTTGTATTTTACCTCACTACTAGAGTATAGCTACTATGATACATGTGTTGTTGTGCAGTTCAAATCAATGCGTAGCTAATCGGTTGTCTCTATAGAGTTTCATTAGACTTCCATTAAACATTTCCAACTACACAACACCTTCCTCTATCACACGCTTAATCACATATGGTCCTAACCAATGCATTCAAAACTTTCCTGGATGTTGAATGAAATTATTGTCATAGAGTAATACTAGTTTTCCCACTTGAAACATTTTATGTTTAACGTTCCTATCATGCCACGCCTTCTCTCTTGCCTTTTAAATTTGTTGATGGAACCCTACGACAAAGTGATCTTCCTCAAGATGTACCAACTATGAGAATCTCTCCTCTATTGTGATAGAATCTAAAAGATCAGTAATCGCTGCAACACGTAGGCTAGGTACAATAAAGTCCATTGGCATTACTACTTCTTGCTCATATACCAACTTGAACAGTGTTTTTCCTGTCAATTGTTTTCTCATAGTTATGTATGCCCATGATACTGTAGAAACTCCTAATTCCCAATCATCTCTCCCTACATTACAAATATTTTTTGAACGCATTCTCCATAATTTTATTAAAATCTTTGACTATTCCATTGGCCTAAGGGTGATACAACATGCTCCTCTAATGATGAATTTGAAATTCCTTAGTCAATGACGCAATTTTCTTATTCAGGAAGTGTGTTCCCTGATCACTGAGTAAAATGCATAGGAATCCAAATCATATAACTACATTCTTAAATAGAAACCTCATAGTTGTCTTTGCAATGCAATCTATGACTAGTGTTTCTTCCGACCATCTGGTCAAATACTCCATCGTAGTGATTATGTATATAGCTCCTGATCTTTTTGTTCATGGGTTGATTGGTCCAAAAAATTCTATCACTCATTTATCAAACGCTTGCAATGTAACCTGTGGATGTAAATTCATATCATCCATTTTGTATGGCTTCCCCACACTTTGAAAAACATCATATGCCTGATAGTATTCCTTAGCATCCTTATGAGGTGTGGGACACCAAATCCCTTCACACACAATATTTTGTGCGGTTTCTTTACCTGTGTAATGTCCTCTTGTGATTCCTTCATGTGATTTTGAAAGTATCATTGACCTTTCATGCTCTAGCACACATCGTATCAGTATTCCATCTTCTCCTAAATTTTATAAGTTTCATTCAATTAATAGATAGTCTATTTCTTTAACCATTAATTGTTTCTTATGTGCAACTATCATCTTTGATGGGGCCATTCTTGTACTTAGAAACTACACAATGTATGTGAAGCAGTTATCCACCATTTGAATTGCAAATAACCGTGCATTCAAAAACTTGTCATATAGATTCCCTACATATTCTCTTGATAGTATGCATGATAGATGATATGGTCATGCATTCAACTTCCCTGGTTTCACAAAAACCTCAAAATTGTATTCTTGAAACAATAGTAACCACCTACATATTCTCCCCCCTAGAACTGGATTTTTCACTAAGTATTTTAGTCAATAATGGTATTTATACATCTTAACGTGAGATCCCAATAAATAATGTCTAAAATTTTGTATCACATACACCATTGCCAATCCTTCTCATTCTGTAGTGGTGTAATTCTTCTCTGCAGTGGACAACTTCCTACTTGCAAAAGCAATTGGGTGATTTATGTCTCCTTCCCCTGGTTGAGATAGTATTTCACCCAAAGATATGGATGATGCATCTACATGAACATGATATTCCTTGTTCCAATCCAGAAATATCAAAATCAAAGTGGTCACTAATTGCTACTTTAATGTGTCCAAACCCTTATGACAATCCTCATTCCAATGGAACTTTGCTTCTTCATTCAACAACTTCTCTATAGGTGGTATAATTTGTGCATACTCCTTAATGAACTTCCTATAATATCCTCTATGAACCATAGTTTCCCTCAACTGTCTCACTAATGTAGGTTGTTGCAAATATAGAATCATTGCAATCTTGGCAAGATCCACTAATAAAACTTGCTTAAATACCACATGTCCTAACAAAATTCAAACAGGTGTGTAGAAAATACATTTCTTTAAGTTCAGTGAAATCTAACATTATCTACACTTATCCAGCATTAACCTGAGTAATTCTATGTGATATTTCAATAAACTAAAAAAATTCCAATCATCTAAGTATACTTCAAGGAACTTGTAAATAAATTCCTTAAAATCTACAACAACAACTCTTGAAAAAACCATAGGTGCATTCTTTAGTCCAAAGGAAATCACTATGTACTAATAACTTCCGCACTATGTTGAAAAATTAGTATTATACATGTCTTCATGTGCAATCTTTATCCGATGGTACACTGAGAATCCATTTGTGAAATAATAAGCCTCCTTCCCTCCTACATTATCTAGTACCTTATCTGTGAACGATGTTGGAAATGGATCATGCAGACATGCATCATTCATCTTCCTTAGGTATACAAAAATCTTGATTCCTCCTGTTTATTATCTTGTACCACCATTGGACTTATGCATTCAGATTCCACCACTAGTTCGATAATCCTCACTTCTAACATCCTCTATATCTATGCCTTCACCTTCTCTTTACACTACAGATTTAATATGTAGGGTCTCTGTCTGATTGGATTAGCAATGGGTTTAAAAAGGATCTTCATTTATCCTAACTCACCACCAATCCTCTTCATCTCTAAAAATGTAGTTGGGAATAGATCCTAATACTCGCGCAGTAAATTTTCAATTTTCTCCATTGTTTCATCATTCCAATAATCTCCTATCTGCGCAAAATTTGGATTCTTTCTCGTCCCAATGTTTACCTCCTGTGTCTTTATTGGTTGTGTTTATGCAACATATTCAATATTAGGTCCTTCTACTGTGCGTTCCCCCCTGGTTTTAGGTAATTTTACATTCCTTGTATATTCCTTGTATTTCTCCTCCTCCATCAAGTCGTAAAAGATTTGTGCACATTGCACACAAGTACCACCTCCTTCGATCCTTATTATGAGAATATATTGGTTCGAATGACCTGTAGGGTTGTGTCTATTAATGGATATTCATGTTCAAAATTAAATGTTACCTTGAACCTATAAATAAACTCATCCCAGTTTGTTGTTTCTCTCTGGATTTCCAGCTATAGGTACCAATTCTTAGGAATCGTATTCAATGTATGTATAAACCTATGTGCCCATTCCTCCATCAGTATTGAACTCCATATGGTTTTGTAATGCTTAGCATGACCTACTGGGTCACTTTCCCATATATAATTCTGGATAGTATACTCCACCTCCATACTAAACCTTACTAACATTAGTCTCCTACACTATGACTAGTCTTCCATTCCCTCTTTGTGTTCATCCCACCATTTGGCTGGAGTAGATTTAAAAACAAAATCTAGTTCCAACAACCTTAGAAGTTCGGGTAACTACAGCTCAAACACCTTTACAAACAAGCTTACATTAGTCAATCCATCATACCTGGGTAGATCACATAACTTCGTTCAAATCCAGCGCAATGATCGAGTTATGCATGTGCATCATCTAGTTGATACTTCATGCATCCTTTGCTACCAATGTTCCAGACCTTCCTCTAAATATGATGTGCATGAGCTAATTCTTCTCCAACTAAGTACACCATCCATAGTGAGGTTAACATAGTCATCCATACGCACAGTCATGTTATAAAAATTGTCAATTTTGTTCCCTTTTGTTGTCTCTATGTATCTCTTTCCTTTTATTGGATCCAATGGTGTAGCAACCTTTAAGACTCCTACCTCAAATATCATCTCCCTCCTCTTCATATTAATAATTGCATAATTATTAAATTACCATTCAAGTCCCATCAGTGTTGGATATGGTTGAGTATCATCCAAAATATCAATAACTTCAAAATGTTCTACACTACACACCCCATCTATATTCACAGGAACTCCTATCACTGGCCAATTAGTACTATATTATGCTGGTTTTCCAATATTAAATCAAAAAGAGACAAAATTAACATAGGTTTCCCCATCATTTCCCGTGTCTTCTTTGGTAACACATTTACATCAAAACCAAAGTCTAAAAGAATGTTATCCACATCATATTCTGAAATCTATGCACTTAATCCAAATTCTTTGTTGGTCCTCTTTTTGAGTAGTACCTGATTCACTACCCTCTGTGTGATAGGAATTTCCCTTTCTTTTTCACAATGATAAATCATTTCACATGGTGCATTTAGCTTAATTTCATCTTTCATCAACTCTACACAGTTTCTCAGGAACTCTCTTAAAGTAATTACCTTCCCAAGCGACTTTTTTGGTATAGTATGATCATAGACATGAGGCGCAGATGATGTTGATGCTACCCTATCTAGTCCTAGTATCTCTTTTCTTTCCCATTGATATGTCTCATTTTCTTACCGAGGGTCAAATGTTGGAAAAGGTCCTGCTGATTTCCTCACCCATTTCTCAACCTAATTCTCCCCATTCATCACATAAGCCCCTGTTATAGCTCCTTCGCATGTACCAACTGCTATCCTAGGTCCTTCATTGCATTTCTCAGCTGATATTTTCTATACGTTCTGATTTGGATTCTAGTTTTGATTCCCTCTTTCCTACCATTTCACAAGTAATTGAAGACAGTATTTTGTCGCATGATCCAATTCTCTACATTATGTGTAGCTTGTACATAGATTCGGGCGGTCACATCCTAAATGTCTTAGATGATTGCAATTATTACATTTTATTGGTCTTGTACCTACTCTACCAAAGTTTCCTCTACCTAGACCTTTGCCAAAATTTCCTCCTTTGTTTCATGTATTAAAGCCTCTTTTATTATTATACTGTGGTACTCCTCTTTCTGTTGCAAAATTCTCCTCTTGAATCCTATGCATATCTTAAGTGTTCTCTCTCATCAAATCAAATGCGTGAAAATCCTTCTCTTCATTCCTGACTGACTTGCAAAAGTTACAAAATAACTTCCTTGGTGTACTCTGAATTTTTTTATTAATGGACACTCAGCCATATGATGTCCCCATTTCTTACATATTTCACAATACCCCCCTATTGGTAATGTATTTAGTGCTCCAATCGCCAAATACTACACAAATGATGGGCATTCATCCTTGTAGTGGCCTTCAGTCCTACATTTAGTACACCAGACTTGCTCCCGCTTCTCCTTCCCTTTTGTAAGGTCTGTCAATTGAATTGTCAAGGCAATTGACTACATTTGGACTTGCACCATCCCTCCACTATCTCCTGCAGGAGATGCTTCCAATTTCATTACAATATCCAAAGCTTCAGGCTATGACATAACCTTCTTTTGAGTCAAACATCTACGAATGTGTGGTAGTAGTCCTGTAATAAACCATTCTTGGTTATGTTGATTGGGTATATGGAATCTCACTCTACCCATGAAATCCTTAGATATTTTATCATAGTCGCAAATGGATTCAGTCTGCACATGTTTGATTTCCTCCAATTATATGATGTACTGCAACTCTCATTTCAATTTCTTGAACTCTTTTAACAATGCTTGTCTAATTTCTGCTAATGCACCTATAGGTGTAGTACTCTAGAGTTTCATATACTAGAATAATGCACGATCTCTAAATGTTGTTTCCAACTGTGCAATCTTTACGGCTTCATCCTAGAAATTCTTTGCAACCAAAATTTTCTCACAGTGAAATAGATGTTGTTTTGGGTCCTCTAACCCCACTCCCTAGAATTCAGGTAGTCTAAATGTGGTATATAATCCTGCCATGTTGGTTGGTTTAGTACTTCCCTTTGGTGATGCTAGTTGGATCTAAATAGACACACTGTTTCCACTACTCTGGCTTGATACACTTCTCCCACTTCTTTGGATCGACGCACTGCTCTCACTGCTTTGATTACTACTATTATGAATTCCCCTACTGATTATGAATGATTTTGAAAAACATTCAACTATTATTTCTGATGTAGGTGACACACAAGGGGTTGTGTATTCGACACAAGAAGAATCCTAAGTAGGACTTAACGACTCTTCTATTATAGCACTGAACTGAGAATCCTCTTTCTCTCCTTCTACGTATGGTATCTCAACTATCTGGACTATTGCACAGGGTTTTATTCCCTCGGGCTCACTGCGAGGCTCTCTCTTCTCATCTCGATTCTTCATCATCTTGTACTTTCTTTCACTATGCAGTACTCCAAACTATTCTTCTTCTTCTGATACACTTTCTTCAATTCTCTGAATCCTCAGTCCCTCTCGTCCTTCTCCATTCCTTTATTTATCCTTTCCTACATTCATAATATCCTCTTTTCATTCCTCAGTTCTCTTATGTGCACGAATCACCTTAGTAGTAAGACTCCATCGTCATCATGCAATTTTCACACAAAATCATCTTTATCCAAGTACCCAATGATTTCAGAAACCTTCCACACAAACCCTTGAAGAAATCCCTTTCTGCAACATTGTATGACAGTGCACAATCTATTGAAATTTTTGTGATATAACCTTATAATATGATGTTCAACCATAAATCAATGGTGTGGGAATTCTTATTAATTACATAATCCAATTGACTTACAAATGCAGGATTCCAGTTTCTTAGCACTGCAGCTCGATACCTTCAAGTATTCTCCACCAGTGTTTATAACCATTCTATCAAAAAATTCATAAATTCACCAAAAAAATTGTAATGCAACTCTGTGTAAAAAAATATTTGCATCCATTTTTCATCGTTCATCCAAGTGCTTCTATTCTCTTTCCAGGAAAATTCTTGTTCCTTTCCTTCTAGCCATTCATTAATCTCTTTCTTAGTTGGCCTCCAAAACGTTCCCTAAATCATAGATTTCAAGTGTCGACAATGAAACCATTTGTTGAAACACGATTTTAAGAACCTAGGTTCAAGTTATCTAACCAATAAAACCCTTCAGATACTGACCCTTTCAGCATCACCTACATGCAAGTGAAGTCTCACCCGAGGTATCTATTGGGGTTGCAGGAACTGGGTTTCTACAGGAACAAGGGGATATGAGGAGACCATCATAGTCATTCTTAATTATCTATCCTGTGTGCACTATTTTTCATCTCTTACCTTGATGAATTAGTAGGTTCAATTATATTGTTCCATTCTACTATATATTACAACCAAAACTATTCAGTGTAACATTCATGATTGTTGCACATCATCTACTGCACAGGTCTAGATCTAATCATGCATAAATAAAGTTTTCATGAACAATCATATATCAATACATTGAAACACATATTTTTAACGTGGTTCACCCAAACTTTGGTTTACGCCCACAATTGTTGGATTCTTTATTATTCTTTATGCAGTCTTCTCAGGATGTGCACTGCGCTTACAATAGATTCAGCATGTTTTCAATCCCCATCCTACCTAGCCGCTTTGTAGTGAAAGCCTCTCCCTAACCCTTAATCCATATACTCTCTCTCATTCTCAATATATTCTCTCACTATCAACTACTTTAGCTTTACTCCAGCCCCAACTCTTATCCCTTTAATAACTTAGTGTCAACCACTTATTCTACCCAAGTCTGACTCATTAAAACTTATGTTGACTCATTTTTCGGGCGTGTTTTTCCTTCTTTTGCATATGCATGCTTCTTTTTCATTCCCAAATGTTGTTCTTGTTTCTTTTTCGCATCTCTCTACTCTTGCATGTTGAACTGTTGTCCTTAATTTTTTCCCTCTTTGTCTTCCTGATTTATTATCTTGCTTTATTCTCTTCCAAGTATGCTTTTACTGCGCACTTCAATCCCAAATGCATCTTTAATGCACAATCTTCTCCTACCTTTTCTTCTTTCTTTTGTTTTTGTCCATCTCCTCCATACTTAAGATTTTCCTAAAAACTGTATCCAAAATTCCTTTCTGACAGGGGGGGAGAGGGAGGGGTGAAGAAGAGGCGGGAAGGACTGAGGATTCAGGGAAGGAGGAAGGGGGAAGAGGAGCATGAGAAGAGGGGGAAGAGGGGCACCAAAAGAAAGAGAGAGGGGAGGGGAAGAGGAGGGAAAAAAAACTTACCAACAAGGGATCCTTATGAAGCCAGATTATCCAAATTGAAAACCAAGAGATCCTTGTCCAAATCCTTCACATTGTCCAAAACTATATCCAAAATGCTTGTCAAACAAGCCCCCAACACTCACCCATGGCTCATTCTGATCCACTCAATCCTATTGTGTTTTCATCCTCCATGCCTCCATGAACATTTGGAGGGCTTCCCTTGTTGTAACAACTTCTTTTGTTACTTTTTATTCTTTTCCTAAAATTTTCTCTATGACCTATGTAGTCAAGGTCGTGAGTTTCTCTTTAGTATTGTGCACTTCCTTATTTACCTTTACCTACGTAGCTTTGACTTCCTTGATTAATCTTAGTTCTTCATCTTGTAGTGGCACTAAGAACTTCTATATAATATTCTATTGATCCCTTATCTTTTTTGTTTCATTGTACGACTACCTTTGTGCCAATATGGTCGTCATGTGCTCTGTTGGTGGAAACCTACTTATGTTTTCAAAATTCTTTTGTGCCTTTTCCTGTGCATACCTCAATATGGCTTCCACAACCTTCATTTATGGATCCTTCATCAGGTTTTTCCAAATCTATGCACTTTCCTCATAGAGATTTTCACATTCCTCATCCAACTTCTTGATATTTTCTACCGTAGTCATAGTGTTTCTTTCTATTTCTTTCCTTTCCTCTAATGATGTTCCTAGTGTGATGCATGATTGCAAGTCCTCAATCCTTGTGCATAATCCTTTGATGACTTTGTCAATTCCTGAGACATGTTCTTCCATTGCAACCTCTAACACCATTGTTACTTTTGGGATCTCCTTGTAGAGATTATAGATGACCGTTTGTATCCACTGTGCCATTTTCTCAGTATTGTCCTCCTCAATTAGTGTTTTCTCGAACTTTTACTCAGCCTCACTCTTCTCCTTCAATGTTCATTCAATTTCTTCCTCAACCTCACTCTTCTCCTGCAAAGCAATTGAATACTTTTGTTGCATTTTTTCCTTCTTGTATGTCACCTTGGTCAATTCTCTGCATGTTAATTCTCTGCAGAGCCTTATTTCCTGCATAATATCGATCTGTAAGATCTATAGTATTTTTGTAGGAATCCATGAAACAAGTAAGTCCAACTGACTTATTTCTCTCATATTCTCTTGCAGTTCTTGCATGGGGAGCTCGACTGCATCTAACACAATCTCGAACACTATCTACCCAATTTATAACTTTGAAAAGAATGGAGTGGTAGTCCCTCCTTCATCAATCGAGATCGTTGATAGTCCTTCACCTGAGCCTTTTTCTAGTGCTATCCTCATTGTCTCCAATAGTTGTTGTATTGTCATCAACTGGTCCTGCACCTTCTGGTGCATTTCATCTTGTTTCAATGAGGATTTTTCAATTTCCTCCTCCGTGACATCACACACTTGGTAGTCGATTCTTTCCATGTCATCGTCTTTCAAAATATAAACTTGTGCTACTTTTTGGGATTTCATATTTTTTCACGCAGCTGCAACTAGGCCCTTCCCATTTTATTTTTGTTTGACCCTTGCTATTGGGATAGTTTTCTGTGTGTCTTCTGCTAATGGTCCTATCTTCGGCATATTCTCTACACCATTGTGTTTCCCATTTCCTTATCCCTCAGTTAGTTCTTCCTCTTCATTGTTTTTCTCTTCTTCTTCATCAATGTGCTTTGTTTGTTACCCTAGAACTTTCTAATGTTCCTCCCTGTCATTGGAAATCAAGCATACATCGTCCACTATCAAATTTTATCTTGTTGGTAGCTAGTGGTGCACAATGTATCTTTTGGATTTGATGTACATGTGGTGCAACACCTAATTAAAGCGTGCAATATATTGGTAAGTCTCTATCGTCTGGGAGGTGATGTGTTGTGTGTGTGTTATGATATGTCTAATTTATTCAATATAGAAATAGAATGCGGCATTGTTATATAGTTTTCACCTCCTGTTTATCGTATTCCATAGGTTCGCATACCGCATAGGTGAACTACCTATTCTTGTTGTTTTAAAAAACTGACAATCACCAGGATCCTTCCAGCCAACTAGTGCAATCAGGATGAGAATCCAGGCATAATGAAATTGCATGCCTTTCTCTTGGAATTTTGTGCAATCTATCAAAAAATGATTTACCAAAAATGTGGCCCAATTCATTTGGACCGCCTCTATGTACTTTTCCACAACTGCGATCAGTGTGGCTAGCACCTCATCCTTGCATCATTTTCATAGTATTTTGCAGGTCAATACTTGCATCAAAAATCACACAAAATCATTACTTATGTTTGCGACATCCAACCCTAACTTCCATCAGAAGGTGTGGAACTTATCCTTCATATTTTTCAATAATGCTTTCTCCCCTTGTTTGTGAATAATATTGTTAGATCCTCTCCTACTTTTGACCAGTTCATTATCCGTGCAATTAAT
>JASDQU010737895.1:42050-61159 GCA_032191745.1 Picea mariana
CTACCATGTCCCCTTAGACAATGACACCAATAGGTATTTCTCGCGTGACCAATGGGTACTTTCTATCAATGGGTACTCTAACCTATGACACAGTGTCCTTTCTTAGCGGTATTAAGTCCTTGTGAAATCTTGACTGCGAGGACGAAGCTTCAGGTGTTTCCACGAAGACTAGTGAAACTTGTGGACTTGTTTTTTACTTGCGTGTTATGGTTGCTAGTGCCCCAACTTTTGGTGGTGCCATTGTTCTCAGTGACTGATTTCTTTAAATTATTTGTAACAATTATGGTTTGTCCTTGGTTTGTCTTTAGTTCAGCTCTATTCTTCTCTATATTCTCACAACTCTTATCAAATGAAAATTACCTTTTCCTCTCGAGCCCTTATGTGCTTTTACAAGCCTTCGACAACTATGTAATTAATTTCCCGCCCAAACTAAGTGTTGAATCTAGTCAAAGTTTTCAATCAATACTTTCCTTATTGCGGCATTAATGCCAAATCCTTCACCGAAATATTCCTTCAATCTTTAAGTCTTTCTCGATCCTCGATGGTGCCTTCTATTTCTGACTATGCGTCTCCTTGACGTTTTGTCATTACTAATTTTTAACATTCATTTCCATGCTTTAACACCCTTAACAATCTTGTTTTGTTCTTGAATTGTTTGTGCTCTTAACTACATTTTCATTGTTTCTATTATCTATGTGATACTCCCTTTTTCTGCGTGGGTCTTGCTTCTTTATTTCCCATACTTTGTCATGTCTACCTTTGTATTTCTTCTTGTTTTTCCCCTTTTTCATTGTTTCATTCTTTTTCTATTTTTTATTTGTTGTTTTGTATTTTACCTCACTACTATAGTATATCTTCTATGATACATGTGTTGTTGTGCAGTTCAAGTCAATGCGTAGATAATCGGTTGTCTCTATAGAGTTTCATTAGACTTCCATTCAACATTTCCAACTACACAACACCTTCCCCTGTCACATGCTTAATCACATATGGTCCTAACCAATGCATTCAAAGCTTACTTGGACGTTGCATGAACTTATTGTCATAGAGTAATACTAATTTTCCCACTTGAAACATTTTATGTTTAATGTTCCTATCATGCCACACCTTCTCTCTTTCCTTCTAAATTTGTTGATAGAACCCTATGACAAAGTGATCTTCCTCAAGTTGTACCAACTATGAGAATCTCTCCTCTATTGTGCTAGAATCTAAAAGATCAGTAATCACTACAACACGTAGGCTAGGTACAATAAAGTCCATTGGAATTACTACTTCTTTCTCATATACCAACTTGAACGATGTTTGTCCTGTCAAATGTTTTCTCATAGTTATGTATGCCCATGATATTGTAGGAAATCTTAATTCCCAATCATATCTCCCTACATTACAAATACTTTTCAACACATTCTCCATAATTTTATTAAAATCTTTGACTATTCCATTGGCCTAAGGGTGATACAGCATGCTCCTCTGATGATGAATTTGAAATTCCTCAGTCAATGATGCAATTGTCTTATTCAAGAAGTGTGTTCCTTGATCACTGAGTAAAATGAACAGGAACCCAAATAATGTAACTACATTCCTAAATAGAAACCTTGTAGTTGTCTCTGCAGTGCAATCTGACTGGTGTTGCTTCCGACCATCTGGTCAAATGCTCCATCGTAGTGATTATGTATATAGCTCCTAATCTTTTTGTTGATGGGTTGATTGGTCCAAAAAATTCTATCACTCATTTATCAAACGCTTGCAATGTAACCTTGTGTATGTAAATTCATATCATCCATTTTGTATGGCTTCCCCACACTTTGAAAAATATCATATGCCTGATAGTATTCCTTAGCATCCTTATGAGTTGTGGGACACCAAATCCCTTTGCACACAATATTTTGTGCGGTTTCTTTACCTGCGTAATGTCCTCCAACGATTCCTTCATCTGATTTTGAAAGTATCATTGGCCTTCCATGCTCTAACACACATTGTATCAGTATTCCATCTGCTCCTAACTTTTATAAGTTTCGTTCAATTAATAGATAGTCTATTTCTTTAACCACTACTTGTTTCTTATGTGAAACTATCATCTTTGACGGGGCCATTCCTATACTAGGAAACTACACAATGTATGTGAAGTAGTTATCCACTGTTTGAATTGCAAATAACTGTGCATTCGACAAGCTGTCATATAGATTCCCTACATATTCTCTTGATAGTATGCATGATAGATGATCTAGTCATGCATTCAACTTCCCTGGTTTCACAAAAACCTCAAAATTGTATTCTTGAAACAACAATAACCACCTGCATATTCTCCCCCATAGAACTGGATTTTTCACTAAGTATTTTAGTGCATAATGGTATTTATACATCTTAAAGTGAGATCCCAATAAATAATGTCTAAACTTTTGTATCACATACACCATTGCCAATCCTTCTCGTTTTGTAGTGGTGTAATTCTTCTCTGTGATGGACAACTTCCTACTTGCAAAAGCAATTGGGTGGTTTATGTCTCCTTCCCCTGGTTGAGATAGTATTGCACCCAAAGATAAGGAAGATGCATCTACATGAACATGAGATTCCTTTTTCCAATCCATAAATATCAAAATCAATGTGGTCACTAATTTCTACTTTAACATGTCCAAACCCTTATGACAATCCTCATTCCAATGGAACTTTGCTTCTTTATTCAACAACTTCTCTGTAGGTGGTATAATTTGTCCATACTCCTTAATGAACTTCCTATAATATCCTGTATGACCCATAGTTTCCCTCAATTGTCTCACTAATGTAGGTGGTTGCAAATATAGAATCAATGCAATCTTGGCAATATCCACTAATAAAACTTGCTTAAATACCACATGTTCTAACAAAATTCCAAAAGGTGTGTAGAAAATACATTTCTTTAAGTTCAGTGAAATCTAACATTGTCTACACCTATCCAACATTAACCTGAGTAGTTATATGTGATATTTTAATAAGCTAAACACATTCCAATCATCTAAGTATACTTCAAGGAACTTATGAATAAATTCCTTAAAATCTACAACACCAACTCTTGAAAAAACTACATGTGAATTCTTTTGTCCAAAGGGAATCACTATGTACTAATAACTTCCACACTATGTTGAAAAATTAGTATTATACATGTCTTCATGTGCAATCTTTATCCGATGGTACCCTGAGAATCCATCTATGAAAGAATAAGCCTCCTTCCCTCCTACATTATCTGGTACCTCATCTGTGAACAGTGTTGGAAATGGATCATGCAAACATGTATCATTCAGCTTCCTCAGGTATACAAAAATCTTGATTCCTCCTGTTTTATTATCTTGTACCACCATTGGAATTATACATTCAGATTCCACCACTAGTTCGATAATCCCCACTTCTAACATCCTCTTTATCTCTACCTTCACCTTCTCTTTATACTTCAGATTTAACATGTAGGGTCTCTATATGATTGGATTAGCACTGGGTTTAAAAAGGATATTCATTTATCCTAACTCACCAGCTATCCCCTTCATCTCTAAAAATGTAGTTGGGAATATATCCTAATACTTGCGTAGTAAATTTTCAATTTTCTCCATCGTTTCATCATTCCAATAATCTCCTATCTGCGCAAAATTTGGATTCTTTGTCGTCCCAATGTTTACCTTTTGTGTCTTTACTGGCTATGTTTATGCAACATATTCAATATTAGGTCCTTCTACTGTGCGTTCTCCCTTGGTTTTAGGTAATTTTACATTCCTTGCATCTTCCTTGTCTTTCTCCTCCTTATAAATATTGTAACACTCCAGTAATTCATGGATAGTCATAAAATATTTGTGCGCATTGCACACAAGCACCACCTCCATCGATCCTTCTTATGAGAATATATTGGTTCAAATGACCTATAGGGTTGCATCTATTAATGGATATTCATTTTCAAAATTAAATGTTACCTTGAACCTCTAAATCAACTCATCCCAGTTTGTTGTTTCTCTGTGCATTTCCAGCTATAGGTACCAATTCTTAGGGATCATATTCAATGTATGTATAAACCTATGTGTCCATTCCTCCATCGGTACTAAACTCCATATGGTTCTGCAATACTTAGCATGACCTACTGGGTCACTTTCCCCTGTATAATTATGGATAGTATACTCCACCTTGGTACTAAACCTTACTAACATTAGTCTCCTACTGTGACTAGTCTTCCATTCCCTCTTTGTGTGTATCCCACCATTTGGTTGGAGTAGCTTTAAAAACAACATCTAGTTCCAACAACCTTAGAAGTTCGAGTAACTACAAATCAAATGCCTTTACAAATGAACTTATATTAGTCAATCCATCATACTTGGCTGGATCACATAGCTTCATTCCAATCCAGCGCAATGAACGAATTATGCATGCACATCGTCTAGTTGATACTTCATGAATCCTCTGCTACCAATGTTCCAACACTTATAAATATGATGCGCATGAGCTAATGATTTTCCAACTGAGTACACCATCCACAGTGAGGTTAACATAGTCATCCATATGCACAGACATGTTATAAAAATTGTCAATTTTGTTCCCTTTTGTTATCTCTATGTATCTCTTTCCTTCTATTGGATCTAATGGTGTAGTAACCTTTAAGACTCCTACCTAAAATATCATCTCCATCCTCTTCATATTAATCATCGCATGATTATTAAATTACCATTCAAGTCCCATCAGTGATGGATATGGTTGAGTATCATCCACAATCTCAATAACTTGAAAATTTTCTACACTATGCACCCCATCTATATTCACAGGCACTCCTGTCACTCGGCCAATTAGTACTATATTGTGTTGGTTTTCCAATATTAAATGAACAAGAGACAAAATCAACTTAGGTTTAACCATCATTTCCTGTGTTTTATTTGGTAACACATTTGGTCCTCTTTTTGATCCAAATTCTTCGTTGGTCCTCTTTTTGCGTAGTACCTGATTCACTACGCTCTGTGCGATAGGAATTTCCCTTTCTTTTTCACAATGATAAATCATTTTACATGGTGCATTTAGCTTAGTTTCATATTTCATCAACTCTACACAGTTTCTCGGGAACTCTCTTAAAGTACTTACCTTCCCAAGTGACTTGTTTGGTATAGTATGATCACAGACATGAGGTGTAGATGATGTTGATGCTACCCTATCCAGTCCTAGTATCTCTTTTCTTTCCCATTGATATGTCTCATTTTCTTACCGAGGGTCAAATGTTGGCAAAGGTCCTGCTGATTTCCTCACCCATTTCTCAATCCGATTCTCCCCATTCATCACATAAGCCCCTGTTATAGCTCCTTCGCATGTACCACTACTATCCTAGGTCCTTCATTGCATTTCTCAGCTGATATTTTCTATACGTTCTGATTTGGATTTTGGTTTGGATTCCCTATTTCCTACCATTTCACAAGTAATTGGAGACAGTCTTTTGTCGCATGATCCAATTCTCTACAATATTTTCCAGTTGTACACAGCTTTAGGCAATCACATGATAAATTTCCTAGATGATTGCAATTATAACATTTTATTGGTCCTCTACCTCCTCTGCCAAGGTTTCCTCTACCTAGACCTTTGCCAAAATTTCCTCCTTTGTTTTCTGTATTAAATCCTCTCTAATTATTATACTGTGGAACTCCTCTTTTTGTTGCAACATTCTCCTCTTGAATCCTATCCATATCTTAAGTGTTCTCTCTCATCAAATCTAATGCGTGAAAATCCTTCTCTTCATTCCTGACTGACTTGCAAAAGTTACAAAATAATTTCCTTGGTGTACTATGATATTTCTTTAGTAATGGACACACAGTCATATGATGTCCCCATTTCTTACATATTTCACAATATCCCCCTATTGGTAATGGATTCAGTGCTACAATCTCAAAATACTACACAAATGATGGGCATTCATCCTTGTGGTGGCCTTTAGTCCTACATTTAGTACACCAGACTTGCTCCCGCTTATCCTTCCCTTTTGTAAGGTCTGCTAATTGAATTGTCAAGGCAGTTGACTTCATTTGGACTTGCACCATCCCTCCACTATCTCCTTCAAGAGATGCTTCCAATTTCATTACAATATCCAAAGATTTAGGCTAGGACATAACCTTGTTTTGATTCAAACATCTGCGAATGTGTGGTAGTAGTCCTGTAATAAACCATTCTTGGTTATGTTAATCGGGTATATGGAATGTCACTCTACCCATGAAATCCTTAAATATTTTATCATAGTCCCAAACGGATTTAGTATGCACATGTTTGATTTCCTTCAATTCTATGATGTACTGCGACTCTGATTTGAATTTCTTGAACTCTTTTAACAATGCTTGTCTAATTTATGCTAAATTCCTCGGTTTACCTATAGGCTTAGTACTCTACATTTTCATATACTAGACTAATGCACGACCTCTAAATGGTGTTTCCAACTGTGCAATATTTACGGCCTCATCCTAGAAATTATTTGCAACCCAAACTGTCTCACAATGAAATATATGTTGTTTTGGGTCCTCTGACCCCACTCCCTGGAATTCAGGTAGTCTCAATGTGGTATCTAATCCTACCATGTTGGTTGGTTTAGTACTTCCCTTTGGAGATGCTAGTTTGATCTAACGTGATGCACTGTTTCCACTACTCTGGCTTGACACACTTCTCCCACTTCTCTGGATCGACGCAATTCTCCCACTGCTTTGATTACTACTATTATGACTTCCCCTACTGATTATGAATGATTTTGTAAAAAATTCAACTTTTATTTCTGATGTAGGTGACACATAAGGGGTCGTGGATTCGACATAGGATCCATCCTAAGTAGGACTTAATGACTCTTCTATTATAGCACTGAACTGAGAATCCTCTTTCTGTCCTTCTACGTATGGTATCTCAACTATCTGAACTATTGCGCAGGGTTTTATTCCCTCAGGCTCACTGCGAGGCTCTCTCTTCTCAGCTTGAGTCTTTACCCTCTTTTAGTTTCTTCCACTGCCCAGTACTCCAAACTAGTCTTCTTTTTTTTATACACTTTCTTCAATTATATGCATCCTCAGTCCCTCTCGTCCTTCTCTATTCCTTTATTTATCCTTTCCTACATTCATACTATCCTCTTGTCATTCCTCAGTTCCCTTATGTGCATGAATCCCCTTAGTAGTAATACTCCATCATCATCATGCACTTTTCACACAACATCTTCTTTATCCAAGTACCCAATGATTTTAAAAACCTTCTACATGAACCCTTCAAGAAATCCCTTTCTGCAACATTGCATGACTATGTACAATCTATTGCAAATTTTGTGATATGACCTCCTAATATGATGTTCAACCATAAATAAATGGTGTGGTAATTCTTATTAATTAAATAATCCAATTGACTTACTAATGGAGGATTCCAGTTTCTTAGCACTGCAGGTTGATACCTTCTAGTATTCTCCACCAGTCTTTATAACCATTCTATCAAAAAAGTCATAAATTCACCAAAAAAAATGTCATGCAACTCTGTGTACAAATATATTTGCATCCAATTTTCATCATTCATCTGAGGGTTTCTATTCTCTTTCTGGGCAAATTCTTGTTCCTTTCCTTCTATCCATTCAGTGATCTCTTTCTTAGTTGGCCTCCAAAACATTTCGTAAATCACAGATTTCAGGTGTGGACAACAAAACCATTTGTTGAAATGTGATTTTAAGAACCTAGTTTCAAGTTATCTAACCAACAAAATCCTTCATATACCAACCCTTTCAGCATCACCTACATGCAAGTGAAGTATCACCTGAGGTATCTATTCGGGCTGCAGGAACTGGGTTTCTGTAGGAATGAGGGAATACGAGGAGACCATCATAGTCATTCTTAATTATCTATCATGTGTGCACTATTTTTCATCTCTTACCTTGATGAATTAGTAGGTTCAATTATACTGTTCCATTCTACTATATATTACAACCAAAACTATTTAGTGTAACATTCATCATTGTTGCACATCATCTACTACACAGGTCTAGATCTAATCATGCATAAATAAAGTATTCATGAACAATCATATATCAATACATTTAGAAACATATTTTTAACGTGGTTCACCCAAAATTTGGTTTACATCCACAATGGTTGGCTTCTTTATTATTCTTTATGAAATCTTCTCAGGATTCACATTGTTCTTACAATAGATTCATCATGTTTTCAGTCCCCATCTTGCCTAGCTTCTTTGTATTGCAAGCCTCTCCCTAACCCTTAATCCATATACTCTCTCTCAGTCTCAGTATATTCTCTCACTCTCAACTACTTTACCTTTTCTCCAGCCCCAACTCTCATCCCTTTAATAACTTAGTGTCAACCACCTATTCTACCCGACCCTTTGCATATTTATACATGGAGTCTAGGGCTAAAAAACCTAATTGCTTGTCCCAAAAAACAAATTGCAGCTCATTCTGACTCATTACAACTCATGTTGACTCATTTTTCGGGCGTGTTTCTCCTTCTTTTTCATCTGTATGCTTCTTTTTCATTCCCAAATGTTGTTCTTCTTGCCTTTTCACATCTCTCTACTCTTGTATGTTGAACCATTGTCCTTCATTATTTCTTGCTTTATCTTTCTGATTTATTATCTTGCTTTATTCTCTTCCAAGTATGCTTTTACTGTGCACTTCAATCCCGAATGAATCTTTAATGCACAATATGCTACTACCTTCTCTTCTTTCTTCTCTTGTTGTGCATCTCCTCCATACTTAGGATTTTCCTAAAAAATGTATCCGAAATTCCTTTCCGATAGGGGGGGAGAGAGGGACGGGATAATAAGTGGCATGAAGGAAAGAGGATTCATGGAAGGAGGAATAGGGAAGAGGAGCATGAGAAAAGGGGGAAGAGGGGCAACAAAATAAGGAGAGGGGAGGGTAATAGGAGAAAAAAAAAGACTTACCAACAAGGGATCCTTATGAAGCCACATTATTCAAATTGAAAACCAAGAGATCCTTGTCCAAATCCTTCACATTGTCCAAAACTGTATCCAAAATGCTTGTCAAACAGGCCCCCAACACTCACCTATGGCTCGTTCTAAGCCACTCAATCCTATAGTGTTTTCATCCTCCATGCCTCCATGAACGTTTTGAGGGGTTCCCTTGTTGTCACGACTTCCTTTGTTACTTTATCTTCTTTTCCCAAAATTTCCTCTATGACCTATGTAGTCAAGGTCGTGAGTTTCTCTTTAGTATTGCGCCCTTCCTGCTTTACCTTTCCCTACGCAGCTTCGAACTCCTTGACTACTTTTAGTGCTTCCTCTTGTAGCGGCACTAAGCACTGCTATATAATATTCTATTGATCCCTTATCTTTTTTGTTTCATTGTATGACTACCTTTGTGCCAAGATGGTTGTCATGTGCTCTATTGGTGGCAACCTTATTATGTTTTCGAAATTCTTTTGCGCCTTTTCCTATGCATCCCTCAATATGGCTTCCACAACCTTCATTTCTAGATCCTTCATCAGGTTTTTCCAAATCTATGCACTTTCCTCATAGATCTTTGCACTTTCCTCATAGAGATTTTCACATTCCTCATCCAACTTCTTGATATTTTCTACCGTGGCCATAGTGGTTCTTTCTCTTTCTTCCCTTTCCTCTAATGATGTTCCTAGTGCGATGGATGATTGCAAGCCCTCAATCCTTGTGCATAAGAATTTGATGACTTTGTCAATTCTTGCGACTTGTTCTTCCATTACAAAATCTACCACCATTGATACTTTTGGGATCTCCTTGTACAGATTCTAGATGACTGTTTGTATCCACTGTGCCATTTTCTTAGTATTGTCCTCCTCTATTAGTGATTTCTCGACCTTTTACTCGGCCTCACTCTTATCCTTCAACGTTCATTCAATTTTTTCCTCAACCTCACTCTTATCCTTCAAAGAAATTGAATACTTTTGTTGCATTTTTTCCTTCTTGTATGTCACCTTGGTCAATTCTCTACATGTTGATTATCCGCAGAGCCTTATCTCCTGCATAATATCAATCTGCAAGATCTATAGTATTTTTGTAGGAACCCATGAAACAAGTAAGTCCAGGTGACTTTTTTCTCTCATATTCTCTTGCACTTCTTGCATGGGGAGCTCAAGTGCATATGACACAATCTCGAACACTATGTGCCTGACTGCTAACTCTGAAAATAATGGAGTGGTAGTCGCTCCTTCATCAATCGAGATCGTTGATACTCCTTCACCTGAGCCTTTTTCTAGTGCTATCCTCACTGTCTCCAATAGTTGTTGTATTGTCATCAATTGGTCCTGCACCTTCTGGTGCATTTCATCTTGTTTCAATGAGGATTTTTCAATATCCTCCTCCACGACATCGCACACTTGGTAGTCGATTCTTTCCATGTCATCGTCTTTCAGAATATAAACTTGTGCTACCTTTTGGGCTTTCATATTTTGTACGCAGCTGTAACTAGGCCCTTCCCCTTTTATTTTCATTTGACCCTTGCTATTGGGAAGGTTTTCTGCGTGTCTTTTGCTAATGTTCCTATCTTTGGCATATTCTCTACATCATTGTGTTTCCAATTTATTTATCCCTTAGTTAGTTCTTCCTCTTCATTGTTTTTCTTTTCTTCTTCATCAATGTGTTCTGTTTGTTACCATAGAACTTTCTAATGTTCCTCCCTATCATTGGAGATCAAGCATACATCATCCACTGTCAAATTTTATCTTGTTGGTAGTCAGTGGTGCGCAAGCTATCTTTTGGATTTGATGTACATGTGGTGAAACCCCGACTTAAAGCGTGCAATATATTGGTAAGTCCCTACCTTCTGGGTGACGATGTGTTGTGTGTGTTTTATGATATGTCAAATTTATTTAATATAGACATAGAATGTGGCATTGTTATCTAGTTTTCACCTCTTGTTTATCGTATTCCATAGGTTCGCATATCGCACAGGTGAACTACCTATTCTTGTTGTTTTAAAAAACTGACAATCACCAGGATCCTTCCAACCAACTAGTGTAATCAAGATGAGAAGCCAGGCATAATGTAATTACATGCCTTTCTCCTGCGATTTTATGCAATCTACCAAAAACCGATTTACCAAAAATGTGGCCCAATTCATTTGGACCACCTCTATGCACTTTTCCACAACTGTGATCGTTGTAGCTAGCACCTCATCCTTGTGTAATTTTCTTAGTAGTTTGAAGGTCAATATTTGCATAAAAAATCATACAATATAATTACTTATGTTTGCGACATCCAACCCTAACTTCCATCGAAGGTGTGGAACTTATCCTTCATAGTTTATGATAGTTCTTTCTCCCCTTGTTTGTGAATAATATTGTCAGATCCTCTCCTACTTTTGACAGGTTCGTTATCCATGTAATTAATTGTGTATCAATAGATACTGATGGATCTAGCCACAAAATTCTTCTGTGGACACAACTTAGTAACATTTTGATGCAAGCACTTACGTCCTGACCCCTGCCAAAATGTGGGATCTCCAACAGATTCAACATTCCTAATCTCTCTAGTCCCATCACCCCACTCTGTGGTTCAAGTAGGATTTCACATGTCCTTGGTGTTCTTTTGGCACAAAAAATATTTTCCCGTGACATCTTAGGAAACTTATGTTCATCTAGTATATCACGGTATGCAAACTTCAATGTAATGATATTTCCTAGCATGTCCTCTTAGAAAATGACACCAACAGGTATATCTGGCATGACCAATGGGTACTTTCTGTCAATGGGTACTCTAACCTATGGCACGATATCCTTTCTTAGTGGCATTTAGTCCTTGTGAAATCTTGACTGCAAGGACGAAGCTTCAGGTGTTTCCATGAACATTGGTGAAACTTGTGGTCTTTTTTTTTACTTGCGTGTTATGGATGTTAGTGCCCCAACTTTTGGTGGTGCCATTGTTCTCAGTGACTGATTTCTTTAAATTATTTGTAACAATTCTTGTTTGGCTTTGGTTCATATTTAGTTCATATATATTCTTCTCTGTATTCTCACAACTCTTATCAAATGAAAATTACCTTTTCCTATTAGGCCCTTATGCACTTTTGCATGCCTTCGACAACTATGTAATTAGTTTTGCGCCCAAAGTAAGTGTCAAATTTGGTCAAAGTATACAATCAATACTTTCCCTAGTGTGTCATTAACGCCAAATCCTTGACCGAAATATTCCTTCAATCTTTAAGTATTTCCCCATCCTTGGTGGTGCCTTCTATTTCTGACTACGTGTCTCCTTGGCGTTTCATGATTACTAATTTTTAACTTTCATTTCCATGATTTAACACCTTTAACAATCATGTATTATTCTTGAATTTTTTGCGCTCTTAACTACATTTGCATTGTTTCTATTATCCATGCGATACTTTCTTTTTCTGCGTGGTTCTTGTTTCTTTATTTCCCATACTTTGTCCTGTCTACCTTTGTATTTCTTCTTGTTTTTCCCCTTTTTCTTTGTTTTATTCTTTTTCTAATTTTTATTTGTTGTTTTGTATTTTACCTCTCTACTATAGTATAGCTACTATGATACATGTGTTGTTGTGTAGTTCAAATCAATGTGTAGCTAATCGATTGTGTTTATAGAGTTTCATTAGATTTTCATTCAACATTTCCAACTACACAGACACCTTCCTCTGTCACATGCTTAATCACATATGGTCCTAACCAATGCATTCAAAACTTACCTAGACGTTGCATGAACTTATTGTCATAGAGCAATAATAATTTTCCCACTTGAAACATTTTATGTTTAATGTTCCTATCATGCCACACCTTCTCTCTTGCCTTCTAAATCTGTTGATGCAACCCTATGACAAAGTGATCTTCCCCAAGTTGTATGAACTATGAGAATCTCTCCTCTATTGTGCTAGAATCTAAAAGATCAGTAATCGCTGCAACATGTAGGCTAGGTACAATAAAGTCCATTGACATTACTACTTCTTGTTGATATACCAACTTGAACGGTGTTTGTCTTGTCAATTTGTTTCTCACAGTTATGTATGCCCATGATACTATAGGAACTCTTAATTCCCAATCATCTCTCCCTACATTACAAATATTTTTCAATGCATTCTCCATAATTTTATTAAAATCTTTGACTATTCCATTCGCCTAAGGGTGATATGGCATGCTCCTTTGATGATGAATTTGAAATTCCTCAGTCAATGATTCAATTGTCTTATTCAGGAAGTGTGTTCCCTGATCACTGAGTAAAATGCACAGGAATCCAAATCATGTAACTACATTCTTAAATAGAGACCTCGTAGTTGTGTCTATAGTGAAATATATGACTGATGTTGCTTCCGACCATCTATTCAAATACTCCATCATAGTGATTATGTATATAGCTCCTGATCATTTTGTTGATGGGTTGATTTGTCCAAAAAAGTCTATCACTCATTTATCAAACGCTTGCAATGTAACTTTTGGATGTAAATTCATATCATCCATTTTTTATGGCTTCCCCACACTTTGAAAAACATCATATGCCTGATAGTATTCCTTAGCATCCTTATGGAGTGTGGGACACCAAATCACTTTGCACACAATATTTTGTGTTGTTTCTTTACCTGCATAATGTCCTCTTGTCATTCCTTCATGTGATTTTGAAAGTATCATTGGCCTTTCATGCTCTAACACACATCATATCAGTATTCCATCTACTCCTAAATTTTATAAGTTTCGTTCAATTAATAGATAGTCTATTTCTTTAACCACTAATTATTTCTTATGTGCAACTATCATCTTTGACGGGGCCATTCTTGTACTTAGAAACTACACAATGTATGTGAAGTAGTTATCCACCATCTGAATTGTAAATAACCATGCATTCAAAAAGTTGTCATATGGATTCCCTACATATTCTCTTGATAGTATGCATGATAGATGATCTAGTCATGCATTCAACTTCCCTGGTTTCACAAAAACCTCAAAATTGTATTTTTAAAACAATAGTAACCACCTGCATATTCCCCCCCCCTAAAACTGGATTTTTCACTAAGTGCTTTAGTGCATTACTGTCTTTATAGATCTTAAAGTGAGATCCCAATAAATAATGTCTAAAGTTTTGTATCGCATACACCATTGTCATTCTGTCTCATTCTATAGTGGTGTAATTCTTCTCTATGATGGACAACTTCCTACTTGCAAAAGAATTTGGGTGATTTATGTATCCTTCCCCTGGTTCAGATAGTATTGCACCCAAAGATATGGACAATGCATCTACATGAACATGAGATTCCTTGTTCCAATCCAGAAATATCAAAATCGACGTGGACACTAATTTCTACTTTAGCGTGTCCAAACCCTTATGACAATCCTCATTGCAATGGGAATTTTCTTCTTTATTCAACAACTTCTCTGTAGGTGGTATAATTTGTGCATACTCCTTAATGAACTTCCTATAATATCTTGTATGACCCATAGTTTCCCTCAATTGTCTCACTAATGTAGGTGGTTTCAAATATAGAATCACCGCAATCTTGGGAATATACACTAATAAAACTTTCTGAAATACCACATGTCCTAACAAAATTCCAAAAGGTGTGTAAAAAATACATTTCTTTAAGTTCAGTGAAATCTAACATTGTCTACACCTATCCAACATTAACCTGAGTAATTCTATGTGATATTTCAATAAACTAAACACATTCCAATCATCTAAGTATACTTCAAGGAACTTGTGAATAAATTCCTTAAAATCTACAACAACAACTCTTGAAAAAACTACAAGTGCATTCTTTAGTCCAAAGGGAATCACTATGTACTAATAAATTCCACACTATGTTGAAAAATTAGTATTATTCATGTATTCATGTGCAATCTTTATCCGATGGTACCCTGAGAATCCATCTGTGAAAGAATAAGCCTCCTTTCCTCCTACCTTATCTAGTACCTCATATGTGAACGGTGTTGAAAATGGATCATGCAAACATGCATCATTCAGTTTCCTCAGGTATACAAAAATCTTGATTCCTCTTGTTTTATTATCTTGTACCACCATTGGACTTATGCATTCAGATTCCACCATTGGTTCAATAATCCCCGCTTCTAACATCCTCTCTATCTCTTCCTTCACCTTCTGTTTATACTTTAGATTTAACATGTAGGGTCTTTGTTTGATTGGATTAGCACTGAGATTCAAAAATATATTCATTTATCCTAACTCACCAGCTATCCCCTTCATATCTAAAAATTTAGTTGGAAATATATCCTAATACTCGCGCAGTAAATTTTCAATTTTCTCCATCGTTTCATCATTCCAATAATCTCTTATCTACGCAAAATTTGGATTCTTTGTCATCCCAAGGTTTACCTTATGTGTCTTTATTGGCTGTGTTTCTGCAACATATTCAAGATTAGGTCCTTCTACTGTGTGTTTCCCCTTGGTTTCAGGTAATTTTACATTCCTTGTATCTTCCTTGTCTTTCTCCTCCTTAAAAATATTGTAACACTCCAGTAATTCATGGATAATCATAAAATCTTTGTGCGCATTGCACACAAGTACCACCTCCATCGATCCTTTTTATGAGAGTATATTGGTTCGAATGACCTATAGGGCTGCATCTATTAATGGATATTCATGTTCAAAATTAAATGTTACCTTGAACCTCTAAATTAACTTATCCCAGTTTGTTGTTTCTCTGTGCATTTCCAACTATAGGTACCGATTCTTAGGGATTGTATTCAATGTATTTATAAACCTATGCATCCATTCCTCCATCAGTAATGAACTCGATATGGTTCCGTAATACTCAACATGACCTACTGGGTCACTTTCCCCTGTATAATTCTTGATAGTATACTCCACCTCGGTATTAAACCTGACTAACATTAGTCTCCTACATTGTGACTAGTCTTCCATTCCCTCTTTGTGTGCAACCCACCATTTGGATGGAGTAGCTTTAAAAACAAAATCTAGTTCCATTCTTGGTTATGTTGATCAGGTATATGTAATTGGGAATATATCCTAATACTTGCGCAGTAAATTTTCAATTTTCTCCACCGTTTCATCATTCCAATAGTCTCCTATCTATGCAAAATTTGGATTCTTTGTCATCCCAATGTTTACCTTATGTGTCTTTATTGGCTATGTTTATGAAACATATTCAAGATTAGGTTCTTCTACTGTGTTTTCCCCCTTGGTTTCAGGTAATTTTACATTCCTTGTATATTCCTTGTCTTTCTCCTCCTTAAAATATTTGTGTCCATTGCACATAAGTACCACCTTCATCGATCCTTTTTATGAGAGTATATTGGTTCGAATGACCTATAGGGTTGCATCTATTAATGGATATTCATGTTCAAAATTAAATGTTACCTTGACCCTCTAAATCAACTCATCCCAGTTTGTTGTTTCTCTCTGCATTTCTAGCTATAGGTACCAATTCTTAGGGATTGTATTCAATGTATTTTTAAACCTATGCATCCATTCCTCCATCGGTACTAAACTAGATATGGTTCTATAATACTCAGGATGACCTACTAGGTCACTTTCCCCTATATAATTCTTGATAGTATACTCCACCTCGGTACTAAACCTTACTAACATTAGTCTCCTACATTGTGACTAGTCTTCCATTCCCTCTTTATGTGCAACCCACCATTTGGATGGAGTAGCTTTAAAAATAAAATCTAGTTCCATTCTTGGTTATGTTGATCGGGTATATGGAATGTCACTCTACCCATTTTTGGTTATGTTGATTCAGTATGCACATGTTTGATTTCCTTCAATTGTATGATGTACTCCAACTCTGATTTTTGAATTTCTTGAAATCTTTTTACAATGCTTGTCTAATTTCTGCTAAATTCCTCGGTTGACCTATAGGCGTAGTACTCTACAACTTAATATACTAGACTAATGCACGACCTTTAAATGTTGTTTCCAACTGTGCAATCTTTATGGCCTCATCCTAGAAATTCTTTGCAACCCAAATTGTCTCACAGTGAAATAGATGTTGTTTTGGGTCCTCTGACCCCACTCCTTGGAATTCATGTAGTCTCAATGTGGTATCTAATCCTACCATGTTGGTTGGTTTAGTACTTCTCTTTGGAGATGCTAGTTGGATCTAACTTGACGCACTGTTTCCACTACTCTAGCTCGACACACTTCTCCCACTTCTCTAGATCGACGCATTGCTCCCACTGCTTTGATTACAACTATTATGACTTCCCCTACTGATTATGAATGATTTTGAAAAACATTCAACTGTTATTTATGATGTAGGTAACACAGAATGGATCATGGATTTGACACAAGATATGTCCTAAGTATGACTTAACAACTCTTCTATTATAACACTAAACTGAGAATCCTCTTTCTCTCCCTCTACGTATGGTATCGCAACTATATGGACTATTGCGCAGGGTTTTATTCCCTCGGGCTCACTGCGAGGCTCTCTCTTCTCAGCCCGAGTCTTTATCCTCTTTTAGTTTCTTCCACTGCACAATACTCCAAACTAGTCTTCTTCTTCTGATACACTTTCTTTAATTCTTTGCATCCTCAATCCCTCTCGTCCTTCTCCATTCCTTTATTTATCATTTCCTACATTCATACTATCCTCTTATCATTCCTCAGTTCCCTTATGTGCACGAATCCCCTTAGTAGTAATACTCCATCATCATCATGCACTTTTCACACAACATCATATTTATCCAAGTACCCAATGATTTTAGAAACCTTCTACATGAACCCTTGAAGAAATCCCTTTCTGCAACATTGTATGACTATGTACAATCTATTGCAAGTTTTGTGATATAACCTCCTAATATGATGTTCAACCATAAATCAATGGTGTGGGAATTATTATTAATTACATAATCCAATTGACTTACAAATGCAGGATTCCAGTTTCTTAGCACTGTAGGTCGATACCTTCTAGTATTCTCCACCAGTCTTTATAACCATTCTATCAAAAAAGTCATAAATTCACCAAAAAAAATGTCATGCAACTATGTGTACAAATGTATTTGCATCCATTTTTCATCGTTCATCTGAGGGTTCCTATTCTCTTTACGGGAAAAATCTTGTTCCTTTCCTTCTAGCCATTCAATGATCTCTTTCTTAGTTGGCCTCCAAAACATTCCTTAAATCACAGATTTTAGGTGTCGAAAACGAAACCATTTGTTGAAATGTGATTTTAAGAACCTAGGTTCAAGTTATCTAACCAAAAAAACCCTTCAGATACCGACCCTTTTAGAATCACCTACATGCAAGTGAATTCTTACCCAAGGTATCTATTGGGGCTACAAGAACTGGGTTTCTACAGGAAGGAGGGGATACAAGGAGACCATCATAGTCATTCTTAATTATCTATCTTGCGTGCACTATTTTTCATCTCTTACCTTGATGAATTAGTAGGTTCAATTATACTGTTCCATTATACTATATATTACAACCAAAACTATTCAATGTAGCATTCATCATTGTTTCACATCATCTACTACACATGTATAGATCTAATCATGCATAAATCAAGTATTCATGAACAATCATATATCAAGGCATTCAGACACATATTTTTAAAGTGGTTCACCCAAAATTTGGTTGACATCCACAATGGTTGGCTTATTTATTATTCTTTATGCAATCTTATTGTTAGCATAGGGGCAGACCCAGGGTTCAATGCTACAACAGTGCACCAACAAAACCATAACTACCGGCCCTTTCAGCAACACTTGCGAAGTAGATGAAGTCTCACGCGAGGTAGAGGCAGGGGTGATTGCAGGACTCAGGTGTCTACAACCTTAGATGGGATACAGATCTGTGATTACACACTTAACAAAGCACTTAGCATCAATGGTTCACCTATAATTAACCCTTATCTCACTCTGTATATAACACAAAGCATTGCAGTATATACTTAGATCTAAGATGATTCAACACTTAGCAGCATACAACAGACCGGATTTGGTAGACCAAGCACTTAGCAACTTCATACACATCAAATCTATCATTTATATGTTGGTTGTGGATCTTGATTATCTTCTTGATTCAGAGGTCTTTTACTTTTAGCCGTGTTTATACCCCGATGGGGGTTCAGGGGCAAAGCCCCCGAAGGAAAAATTTCCTTGTAAATGTATATTGTAATTTCATTGTAAATCTAGCCCGTTCATTACAATGTCCCAGATCTAATGATAGAGATT